>VDFB02086853.1:0-134582 GCA_007258455.2 Sequoia sempervirens | reverse complement strand
CTAAGCAATCTTTCTTCTATTCAACAATTCATCCTTGACCTTCTCTAACCAATCATCTTTTCATCTACTCCCATCAGTGGAGTACTCTCAAACTGACTTACAAATTTTCAAATGGCTGCAAACTCAAGTGCTTCTTCAAACACGTATCCATCTCCCTCACTACCTTACCACACCAACTCAACAAACCATCCATTTTACCCAATAGTAGCTCTTGGAAGATGCTTCACTCTCTTTCCTTGGACCTTTTGCATAGCTTAATCTCCATCAGAGGATGGTGACCACAAATCTTAGCTTGTCTACTAGCACATAACTTCTCAAAAATCTTCCTCTCTGCAACTTAGATGGATCAAGCACCTGCAACCAACCAACAGCTCAACAACAACTCAACCAACTATTAGAATCAACTAGCTCTGATATTAATTGATGCAAGAGCATCTACCAAAAACCAAAAACCATCAAGCATACTTCAGACCCCAAACACAAATCAAGAGAAGATCCTCTAGCCATTCACCAAATTCACTTAATCCCTTAACATCTTTGAAATTTCATTGCTACAAACCATCAAGTACTCAAAACTAGACTCCAAACCATTCTTAGACTCAAAAACATCTCAGCCATCATCATTTGAATAGGAAAAAAACAAAAACTTGATAAAAAATCTCTGGAACCATCCATTCTTCATCCTGCACCAATGTACTTTCAATGCAACTCACCCCACAATGCCAAAAATGACAACAAACCATGCATTCTTGCTACAAATTTTTTTCCAGACCTCCAAGAGACTGTATTCATCATGTTTTTGATTGAAACAAATCAAGAACATACTCACATATCACTGATCTATCAAATCCTTTGATTCTTGCAGTCAAACACCATTTGCACATAGGGTTCATATTGCTCAAACACATCAAATCAACAAGTACTATATCTAGACCTCTTCCAAAACTTAGATACACCTTTACCATCATTATTTTATTAGTTACAATACAAAATCAATGACTTATATCTCTACATTCACTGAATTTCACTTTCTTGTAGTCATTAACCCAAAACCCTAGTAGTATAGCAACATTACAAAAACAGGTAAACTAACCAATCCACCTTGAATCTCCATGAACTATACATATATTTAGGAACCCATTTCAGTCTAGTTCCACATACCTCAAGAGCATACATACTTGTTTTGGAAAATGTATGAGAACCATTTGACTATTTGCTGGAAAATCACACCAATTAGGTCAAAAATACAAAGCAACCACCATTGAATCAACTTGATACTACCAAATAACCCAGGGAAACATTAATACAGGTTACAAAACTTCCATAACACCAACTTTCAGGGACTGAAAGACTCAATTTTGCATCATATTATAAAACCATCATTCTAGACAATCTTAACTAAGCAAAACAGGGGTTTATTAAAAGTATAACCTCCAAACCTCAAAACAACTTGTAGATGCTTCCAACACCTTGAAATATTCCTTCACAAACTATAAAAACCATCTTCCAACCTTCATGCATGCTTTTACATCAAATACCACCTTGGAGCCATACTTTTTGGTGAGGAAATCTCTATATTTCTGTAGGGACAAAAACATCCAATTTGTAATCTCACCTTCCCCTGCACATTTGAACATACACACACCTCACAAAATTATAACCTAACCTACTCCACCGATCTATATGGCCTAATTTGGTGGAGTAGTCATTACAATCTTATTAGAATCTCAAAACCCCAATATTGAGGATTTCAGACCGAGTTAAGGAAAATCAATTCAAACAAATAATATACTCAATGGATTCTCCTCAAAAAGGATTTAAGTGAAAGATAATTCCCTATGCTACTTGAAACAAAAATATTTAAGGCCTAATACTACTGTGCAAACCATACAACTGAAAATCAACAGAAGGAAACTCTGAATTTACTAAAGCAGGGTACTTTTATTGACATAAATTCTTCAAGATTACAATGTCTGATCATTTGCTTACCTCACAAATGCTTATATAGATGTTTCCAATTATTTTTTGTAACTAACCCTTCATCTTCATCATTCAAACCTTCCATTTTCCCACTTCACTCTTCATATTCTTTCCTTTTTTGCATTTTACAAGTTTGGCAACTTTTACAATTTTTGCAAGTTTTTCTTTTTTTCATCATTTGGACCACCTAGAGACCTATTAGGGACTTAAATACATTGGAATTGATCTCAAAATGACTCTTTTACATTCTTTTACATTTGAAGACTAAAATTTTACAATTTTTCCTTTTGAAGGCATTCAATGAACAAGGTGCACCTGCACCATTAATGCCTTGTAGCATCTTGAGGAAGTTATATGGGTTCAATGTGTTTGTTATATTTTGCATATGTGACCATAGTTGGTTAGCCTATCTTTTTTAAAGATATATTGTGTGGTAGAAAGGATCCTACCTCATATATAACCCTCATGTGAATGGTGGTTATCAAATGACCTTACCTTGCAAAGCGAGGGTAACTAAGTTATAATGAAAATTGAAAATCATCGAGTCTAATGAATTCAATATGTTGACCTTCATAAGACTCTGGATGTCATTATATCAGGATTGTGATAGTGACTTGAGATGTAGATTGTGTAGACCCTTAAGAGGGTAGCTCTTGCATGACGAAATGAAATTTCATCTCTTGCATTAAATAATGTGTTTTTGATTGAGAATCTTAGCACCATTGCATGACCTTGTATTTTGAACATGTAATCAAAGTGATCATATGCTATAAGTATTTGTGATTCTAGGTGAATGAATGTATGGAGTTAATTTACTTTCACATATTATATAATAATTCCTCCTTCATATGTCATGTTGCATTGCATTGAAATGAAAATATTTGAGTATGGAAATGCATGGAAGCATGTATTGATATTTGAATCATTGCATGAACGTGCAGCTGGAAATGATTCAATTTGTGAATGTGATTTGGTATGTTCTCTAGTGCACCTCGGATGAAAGGTTTCATGTAGTTATTTACTCCCTCTATGTGACTAGTGTGGACACTTAGTTATGTGAAGTGTTTTGAATTTATGATTTATTTTATTTAATTGATGAAATTATTTCTTGTGTTTTAAGGACCAACATTTGTATTTTGGTTTTTCTTATGATTGGACTAGTCACCAACTCTTTTGAAGGTTGATTTCATGACCCTTGGTTTATTGTTGGAATTGTCGACATTTTCTGACTTGGTGTTGAATTTGATGATTCTTCTCTCTTTGAATTTATTTTTGAATCTCCTAGTGACTATTCAAAATGTTTGACATTGTTGGTCCTATGTCATGTTAAGTGTTGTAACCTATCAAGTTCCCATGAACGATAATAGAACGGTCAAGGGAGTAAATTGTGGAGAATGTACCAATCTTGAATAAATATCATGATTGAATTTTGTCTTACAACCTTGTGTTGAGTTGCATGTATGTTGCTACTTATGATAAATGAAATGACATGTATTGTATGATATGGATTGAGAAGGATTTAATGACCCTAAGTGATTGATATTAATGTAATCTCTCCATCCATGCACGAAGTGTTGAATTAAGAAAGGATTATCTTCTTTATAACTATACATGTTGATATATTTGAATATGAGTGAATGTGGTATTTCCTTTTGGGATGGGTGTTGAATGTGGGACAACAGAGAAGGATGATCCTCTTTTTAGGATCTTTCCACTCATTTTCAAGCGCTTTGGCTAAAGCCTAGACCATTGAAAAAGATGGTTAGCCTAGCAAAATTTGTTGATATAATTATCTTCCACATCCTATAAATAGATATTGCTATGTTATAAATATGTAAGCAAGTAGATGTTACATGCATGCACTAGATTCCCCCCTTACCTAAAATATTTCAAGGTAGCTAGGCACTTGCAGGGTCGATAGATCTTCGGGTAGGAAGAACTCTATGGAAGTATAAACCTCATGATTGGGTGGAAAAGCACCCAAATCATGTTTTCAACTTTGACTAGCCATGTGTGGATTGATGGTAGTTAGAGACTTCACACATTATGTATTATATATCATTGCTTGATTGTTGCTCGTATGATACACTATCATTGATATAAGTGTTGTGCTTTTGTAAGCATGCTAACATAAGAATGATGTATTTTTACATGTAGATATATAACATGTATGTAGTTATTTTTCGTCTTGTGATTATATCTACTGGTTCAATTATTGTTACTTTTGACTCATGTACACCGATGATCTTGGATCACAAACAAATCTCGATATGAGAATAATTTGTAAGGACAATATACCTTTGATGATTGAAGAACATGCATAGATGATATGTAGATGCACAAGAGTATCATTCATGAAAGAAGGTATGTGAATAAATTATATATATATATTCACTTATATATGATCAAGTTGTGATCTAGTCAATGTTAAACATATTTTGGAATTGTCATCTTTGCCTTCCAATATTGAATTTCCTATGAGGTGATGATATTTGAATGAGCTAGAAATAGCACAAGTGTGAAAAAGGATAGACAAGAACATTGAAGAGGAAACATGAGTAGCCTTCCCAACCAATCAAACTACAAGGGTATGGTAAGCATAGGTATGCAGGTGCGTGAATACAAAAAATGAAGCTTGTAAAAATGTGCAAAATCATTTCCATTACTTCAGCATTGAGATGATTAAATCTTGTGAAGATAAGAATCTAAACGTTTCAAAAAAAAATGAATTCAAATTTTATTATGGGTACTAACATGGAATAAGGCATTGTATTGTTTCCATGAGTTTTACAGAAAGACCATCACCATTGCGAGGGAGAGAACATTGTTAGAGAAGAGGTAACCTAGCTTTGTAAAGTTGAAAGATAGTAATGGAATACACACACACTTGGAAATTGTTGCAATATTTTTTAGTCAAATGAACCTGTGTTTTCTTATTCTAAAGGTGTGTGTATGTGTTATTATAAGTGTTTGTCAAATAAAAATTTGAGTTCATTTAGTTGATGAAAATGCTTATCATGTCATGTATGAGCTTGATGACCATGTTTTGGGTATAAGATAAACAAATTTGAAAATACTTGTTTGGCTTGGTGTGATGCCTCAATTACTTCAATGACTACTAAGTATGACATCAAGATGATGCCTCTCCTTAGAGGGGAAGGATTTCACATCCCATTCTTCTTGCATAACTCAAATATTAAATTAAGTCAAATTAATAGGAAAATTAATTTATGCCCCTTTAATATTGAATGCTTGGGAAATAAATAAATAAATAAGGCTATCTTTTGGGTGAAAATAGTTATAAGGAAAAATTTGCATAGATATATAAATAATGATATAGGAAGTTCAATTTTTAATAGTCTTTTAATTGACTTGTATTATTATAATTTTAATTAAATAAAGTATAGAATGCAAATTAAAGAAAAATAATAAATAAATTAAATTATGCATGTCATTGAAAAAGTGTTAAACTTGCATGTGCATGCAAGATGCTAATCGACAAAAAATACTTGAAGAATTAAAGGGCCATAAAGGTCACGATATTAAAAGAGATGGAAGCTAAATTTGTGGGTAACAAAAATTTTAATTAGTAACTTATTTTTAGCTTAAAGAATGCATCATTGAGGGAGAGAAGCTTTTTTCAAGAACAGGGAGGTGAACAAGGCTTTGAGGAGAAAAAGGTTGGTTTTCCTGGGAGAAGATCTCATTCTCGATTTCTAGTTCCTTCCACACAATGACCTTGATTGGATTCTGGTGAAAAAAAGAAGGTACGGCCTAAGGTTCATTATAGAACATTTCTTAATTAGAAATAATGTTTCTCTTCCTTTTCACCTTTTGAATCACTTAGCATTTCATTAGTTTTTGAAATAAAATTATACATTATATTTCCCTCGTTTCTTATGATTCTTGTTCTACTATAAATCAGTGGCTTGTTGGGTGCATTGTAAATTCACATTCTCTCCATATTACTGTCAGATATGTAGGAAATGTAGCCAAATATTTGGGGTTTTCTGTTAGCATTTAGGGCTTTTTGTTGAATAAAAGACAACACATCAGAAGAATACAATCCACTTGTATACATGTTGTTAAGATTTGTTTAGCTGTAGAAGTTTGCTTCTTTATAGCATAGTCAGTGTTTGTTTTTGAACAGGACTCTGTCTCCATGTTCTCCTATTTGTAACAGTGGTTTTTGTTACTTGATTCAATAATAGAAAGTACTCCATCTTGTGTATTTCTCTCTTTTTTTCATAATTCTAAGTTTCAGATAATAATAACATGGTATCAGAGCAAACCTATTAGAGTTTGTTGAATCTGAAGCTACTAAGAGAAGTATCAGAAATAGGATAGAGAGATGGCCTCATTCATTGCAGGGGATCCTCAAAGGATAGTAGAATGATTTAATGGCGTTGGATTTAATCTCTGGAAGCTTAGGATGAAGATGTTGTTGCTGAATAAGGACCTGCTCAATATAGTTGAAGGCACTGAGACTAAGCCCACCCAAGATGCAGATTTGATCAGTAAGTGGGAGTCAAAGGAAGGTAAGGCTCGGTCCTGTATACTTTTAAGTTTGAGTGATAATGTGCTTTTGCATGTAAGTGAGGCAAAAATAGCAAAGGATGCATGGGATCAGTTGATTAAATTATATGAATCAAATGATGTTAGTACAAGACTATATCTTCGAAGAAAGTTTTTTCAGTTAAAAATGCGGGAATCACATAAGATATCAGACCACACAAACCAGTTTAAATCTCTAAAAAATCAATTGGCAACGTGTGGGTCGGTAATTGCAGATGAAGATGTTGTTATGACACTTCTTGGGAGTTTGCCAGAATCCTATTCTGGAGTGGTAGTAGCACTGAGCACTCAAGCTAAGTTCGATTTGTCTATTGTAATAGAAACACTACTTCAAGAAGAAATTAGAAGGAAAGATGTGGGTTTAATTGCTGAGAACCCTACAGCCTTGTTTTCAGCAACACACAAGGGAAAAGCAAAGAAGAAAAATGAAAGAAAATTTCATTCCTCTCAGTCCAATGTCTCAAAGAATGGTAAAGACACAAAGGAGGAGAAAAATAAGGGAAACTGTTTTCACTGTGGGGCTCCTGGACATTTTAAAAAACAATGCAGAAAGTGGTTAGCATGGGTAGAAGATGTAAAGAAAAGTAAGACAGCTGAAGCTAACATGACTTAAAGCAATGATGAACAATTGTTTTCAGTTATCACATCCCCAAATTATGATGTTTCGAAGTGTTGGTATTTAGATTCAGGAGCAACTCAACATATGACACCTCAAAAAGGTTGGTTTACATCTTACAAAGATGTACCCAAAGGGAAGACTGTCAATCTTGGAGATGACAGCAAGCTTGAGATGATAGGAGTTGGAAATGTCTCACTGAACATGCCAGATGGTACACATAAGCAAATCCAAGATGTGTGGTATGTCCCTGCTCTAGCAAAAAGTCTTTTATCAGTAAGTAAGATTACCAATGCTGGAATATTTGCACAATTTGATAGCAAGGTGTGTGTTCTAAACAATGAGGAAGGAGTTACTATTGCTAAGGGAGTAAGAGATGGAAATTTGTACAAGTTATGTGAAACAGTACCTGAAGTGGTGTTGACAACAACAGATACTGAAAAATCAGATTCGGTGCTTTGGCATCATAGATTTGGACATGCAAATACACATTCCCTTGAGGTATTGAAAAGGGAGCAACTTGTAGAGGATTTAAATATGCCTCTGCCAATTAAGTTGGGAGTGTGTGAAGGTTGTTGTTTGGGAAAACAACATAGATTTCCCTTCTCAAAGAAAGGAGCAACAAGAGCTAATGAGCAAATGGAACTCATACATTCAGATATTTGCGGTCCAATGCAAACAATGCCACACAAAGGGGCAAGGTATTTTATTACCTTTATTGACGATTTCTCTAGAATGACCTTTGTTTATTTTCTCAAAAATAAATCATGTGCATTAGAAATGTTTAATATTTTTAAAGCATTTGGTGAGAAGCAGTCAGGAAAACCTTTGAAACGACTTAGATGTGATAATGGGGGTGAATATACCTCAAATTCTTTCAACAGTTTATGTGCAAAGGAATGGATCAAACTTGAGTACACTGTTCCTTATTCACCACAACAGAATGGTGTGGCAGAAAGAAAGAACATGACTCTAGTTGAAAGTGCCAGATGCATGCTTAAAAGTAGTGGATTATCCAATATTTTTTGGGCTGAAGCAGTTTCTACTGTAGCATATTTACAAAATAGGATGCCAACTATTGCATTGCATAAGAAGACACCTTATGAGGCATGGCATGCAAGCAAGCCAAGTGTTAGTGATTTGAGAATTTTTGGCTACTTAGCATATGCACACATACTAGATCAAGAACGAAGGAAGCTAGATGATAAGAGCAAGAAATGTATAATGGTTGGATATAGTGTCAATTCAAAAGGATACAAAATTTATGATCCTATAACACATGAAATTCTAATAAGAAGGGACATCATTTTTTATGAAAATTCAATTTTGCACAAATCAACAGAGATGCAAAATGCAAAGGATTCAGAAATAAGGTTCTATGATCTCGGATTTGATGAAGAATCTGAACATAAGGATTCTACTCCAGCAAGACCATTACAAGTTGTAGCCACACAACCCACAACAAAAGTACAAGAAGAGCAGCAGTTGCGAAGATCAACAAGACAATGAAAGCCCACTCAAAAAGCATTAGAATCATATGCACTTCATGTAGAAATTGATGAACCACTCAGTGTCCAAGAAGCACATGAAAGCATTAATGCAGCAGACTGGAAGAAAGCAATGGACGCTGAATATCAATCACTCATAAAAAATCAGACTTGGGAATTCACAAGTCTTCCACCCAGAAGAAAATTAATTGGGTGTAAATGGTTATTCAAGAAAAAGTATAAGTCAGATGGATCAATAGACCGCTACAAGGCCTGTTTGGTGGCAAAAGGTTACTCCCAAATTGCAGGTTTGGATTATCATGACACATTCTCACCTGTAGTCAAGATAACATCCATAAGAGTTTTGTTAGCAATTGCAGCAACCTTGGATCTTCATGTGCATCAATTAGATATAAAAACAAAAAATTTACATGGTTTCTTAAAGGAAGAAATTCATATGGAACAGCCAGAAGACTACATACAAGAGGGAAAAGAACAGTTGGTATGTAAGCTGCATAAGACATTGTATGGACTGAAATAGTCATCAAGAGCATGGTATGAACATATTCATGGGTTTCTCCAAAATGAAGGATACATGAGTTGCAATGCTGATTCAAATGTCTACATCAAACATATTGGTGAGTTGGTGATCATTTTAGCCTTATATGTAGATGACACCATCATTTTGAGTAATGATCTTAAGATGTTAGACTTATTTAAATCTCAATTAGCTACATAATTTGAAATGACCAGCTATGGTGAGATACATTATTGCTTGGGCATTCAAATATTAAGAGATAGGGAAAAGAAGCAAATCCATCTTAATCAAGAGAGGTACATTAGGAACATTCTCAAGAAATTTGGGATGGAAGATTGCAAGCCAATAAGCACTCCAATAGAAGTAGGTAAGAAAATTTTGCTAGAAATGTGTCCCAGAACACAAGAGGAAGAAAGTTATATGAGTACAGTTCCATATCAAAATGTTGTCGGGAGTCTAATGTATGCAATGGTTTCTAGCAGACCTGATATTGCACATGCTGTAAGCGTGGTGAGCCAATTTTCCAGCAATCCTGGACCACAACATTGGGCAGCAGTTAAAAGAATTTTTAGATATCTTCAAGGAACAACTAATCACGGGATTACATTCAGTGGGAGTTTAGAAAAATCTCTGCAACTTACAGGTTATGTGATGCAGATTGGGCAGGGGACATTGATAGCAAGAGATCAACTTCAGGTTTTTGTTTTATCCTTAGTGGAGGCGTAGTTTCGTGGGAAAGAAACAACCAACAGTTTCTCTCTCTAGCACAGAAGAAAAATATATAGCAACATGTCAAGCCACAAAATAATTGATTTGGTTGAGAAAATTGTTGCAGAATATTGGGGTTACTCAGACCCAACCAACAGTGTTAAAGTGTGATAGCCAAAGTTGCATAGCCATCACAAAGCATTCAAAGTATCACATAAGGGTTAAACATTTAGGGGTACAATACAATTTCATCCATGAAAAAATTGAGGAGAACAATATTCAAATGGAATACTACACAACTGAAATGATGGTGGCAGATGCATTGACAAAGGCATTACCAAGAATCAAATTTGAATTTTGCAAAGAGGGATTCAATGTAATACAGCCTGATTGACAAATATTTGGCTAAGTGGGAGTGTCAGATATGTAGGAAATGTAGTCAAATATTTGGGGTTTTCTATTAGCATTTAGGGATTTTTGTTGAATAAAAGACAACACATCAAAAGAATACAATCCACTTGTATACGTGTTGTTAAGATTTGTTTAGTTGCAGAAGTTTGCTTCTTTATAGCATAGTTAGTGTTTGTTTTTAAACATGACTCTGTCTCCTTGTTCTCCTATTTGTAACAGTGGTTTTTGTTACTTGATTCAATAATAGAAAGTACTCCATCTTGTGTATTTCTCTATTTTTTCATAATTCTGAGTTTCAGATAATAATAACAATTACCTTGTTTGTGGAGAAACCTTAGCTATCGCTTCATAGCCATCTTGAAGGGAAACCTTTCATTAGTTTGTAGTTTCTAATACCAATACCACCCTCTGTGGAATTGACCTTGCTTTTATTGGTCATTATTGTTTGCCTCTTCAGCGTGAGTTCTTGAGTCAAGTTTGGAAATGGGTTGAAGGCTCTAAAAGAAATATTCTAGAAGTCATTAAATTCCTTATGTGACATTATAAATATATCATATCTTTCCAGATCTCCTCCTCGACAATAATCTTGATATTTCTGCAAGAATTTCTAATTTCGCATATGGGCCATTCATTGAGATACATCCCACACCCCAGTTTCCATGCCTTGCTAATGGAAACAATCACACTCAAACCAACATAACATTAGCCACTAGTATGATAGATATCCTTTAGCAACATCATCCTCAAAACAACCTAGGAGGACATAATCCTCAAGCAAATCTTCTAGCAACACAACAAAGCAACCAAACTGGGACTACTACAGATAATGAGCAGACCACATGTCTATCAATAGAGTTGGAAACCTTGAAGAAAGCTATATACCAAGTTATAAATGAGATGGCCCAACTCAGACTCAACCTTCCACAGAACCAAAGCCTGTACCAAAATCAAGGGAATTACCAAAATTAGAATTACTACTCGAATCAAAATAATAATTAAAATCAATGGAATTTTCAAAACCAAAACAGAGGATACAATCAAAGGCCTTATAATAGACAGTGGGATATGAGGCAAAATAACAGTGGGGTCATGAATAAAATCAGACAAATGATGAACAAACCCACACTACTAATATAGCATATTTAAACTTCATGACCAACTAGTGTAGGTTGCATAATACTACTACACGTGCTGAAGTAAATTGCTCGAAGGTGGAGGAAATGGTCAAAATGGCTCAAGCTGATTCCCAATTTTCCCAAGTCAATGCTAATAAGAGTATTGGGCCTATAGATACCGCCATGGCTTTTGAAACTTTCAATGATTCTAATTTTCCTTTACATGAAGAGAATGAGCCTGAAGCTAACACTTATGATGCTTAAGCTTTCAAATCCAAAGGGGGCTAATTTTTGAGGAATCAAAACAAGGGACCATTTACCACTTCCATTCCCCCACTAGTAATCCAGTGCCTCCAAATCCTAAAGAAAATAAAAATCCTCCACCACCCAAGGGACCAACTAAAGGTCCTAGTAGAGGGAATCCCTTTTCCACTCCCAAACAATAATACAATAATAATATGGATTATGACTTGATCAAAGAAATACAGAAGTATATGACCTCCCTAGCTCTCTTCGGTGTCTTGAAATGGTGTCCTATCCAATGTGAGATTGTGATGAAATCTTTAACCAAAGAGGATCAGTTGAAGGGAAAAGAAAAAGGTAACTCCCCTTGTTGATATGAACAAATTTATATAGAGGGAAGATGGGAGTTCCTCCTTTCTTGTTGAGTCTGAGGATTTTTGGGAAAAACTGGCATAATTGCTTAATAGACTCTGGGGCCTCAGGTAACGTCATACCATATTCTATTTGTAAGAAACTAGGCTTAACTCCAATCCAAACCCACAAGAAAGTCATACAACTGGATAAAATTGAAGTGAATGTGGTAGGAGAATTGAAATACGAACTCATGCAAATTGGATCAGATCCTAGGATCCAATAGTATATTGATATCTAAGTTGCTGACATCCTTGAGACATATGGTATGCTTTTAAGTCGAGATTGGGAAAAGACCTTGGGAGGCTATCTTGTGTTAGATTTCTCCCATATGTGGCTGTCATGGAAAGGTGTGGCTACCTAGATTAGGATCGAGAGTGAGGAAACATCTGATTACAAAATATAATCACCCTAATGAGGTCACCTATTTCGAGACTAAGCTGGGGGTTTATAGAGTTGACAAGATCATGACATTTTCACTAGTAGTCAATGAACAGATCCCACCACCTTTAGAAGATGATGAATGTATGGCTTCCATCAATTGAGACGTGTTAACCAAAATTACATCAAGACAAACTAGTTCTTAGAGATGAGGCAGATTTGTAGATTTTATTGTTTCCCAATTGGTGCAGAGTCCATTATCAAAACCACTTAGAATTAACTTTCCAACCTTGTCTAGATATCCTAAACTACGTTTTTCATTTGGGAGATGGTCAACCCAATGATTCAATAATAGCTTTGTATCAACCTCCACTAGAAATCAATATTACATCTATCCTAATAGAGGTTGATGACACATTGAGTATCCCAAGATTAGCTGATCAACACTAGAACTTATCTAGGGATCTACAAATAAAGTTAGGAGAACCATAGGAAATAATGTGTACCCCTTCTCCTACTCACCTTCTGATTCCAAAAGAGTTACTCAAGGGTACATGGATTCTTATGAATCACATGGTGGATAACCTTGAGGAACCACAAGAGGTTGTTCCTACTCACCTACATATTCCAAAGGAAGTACCTGATAGTCCTAAGGCACGTGAACCACATTACCTTAATAGTTCTGATAAGCTAAATGAACAACCCACTCCTCTCATGCAACAACCTAAAAAATTCCTAAAAAGGAGAGTTCACTCCAAAACTAGTTATGGTCCCTTAAATTTGATAGTTCCAAGTCCAAACAAGGGAGTGGAGTTGGAGTTGAATTGGTTAATCTGAAAGGAAAAAACATATTTTTCCTCCTATAGGTTGTAGTTTGGATGCACCAAAAATGTGGTAGAATATGAAGCATTGGCCAAAGGACTCATGTTCACCCATCAAAAGAAGGCACAGGGTCTCAGAGTTCTAGGGGATTCAAAAGTAATTATTAAGCAGGTTCACAATCAGTACACTTGTCACAATAAGAAACTAGATGCCTATTAGATTAGGATATGGATTTTAATTGAAGACTTTGATGCATTCAATTTAAAGCTAATTCTCAGGGAAAAGAATCAAATTGTAGATGCACTAAAAGTGGTAATAAGTACACTGGAGCCCATAAAACATTCCACATTAAGAAGATTTTCAATCCCCATAGTTCCTGATAACATAAGAAACATTCAGGTCTTTGATGATGATCAAGATATTCTTTCCTTTTTGGCAAGCTCAAATGTTTTTAAGGGAGAAATTATTGATGAATCTAATAGAGATCCAAGAGATTGGGAGTCAGAAGATCTAGACATAGAAGGCATTATCAACCTCAAGAAAAATAGTATTCCTAAAGGGATGGCAGCATTGGAAAGGATTTTTTATTTTGATCCTAGGTCTCAAGAGAAATTTCCTACTGATGTCGACAAAGATAAATATGAAACTTATAATCTAGCTGATTTCGGCCTCGAAAAGTACATCCTTATCATCAAAAATTTCCCAAAATATATCTTAGACAAAATCCTAAACATGTTGAAAGAATACATTGATGTAATTACATAGGGATACGAGGATTTGAAGACATTTGACACTTTAGTGATAACGCATACCATTCCCTTGAAACCTTAGGTGAAACCATTCCTTCAAAAGCAATGACCAGTCAATGCTTAACTTGAGCCACTCATTCTCAAAGAAGTGCAGAAGTTGTTATTTGCCAGAATAATTTTCCCAATCAGGCACTCAACATAAGTAGCCAACCTAGTGCTAGTACACAAGAAAAATGGAGAAATCATATTATGTGTAGACTTTAAGAACTTGAATAAAGCCTCGAATAAAGGATAATTATCAGATGATGTCATTTTTAGATGGCTATTCAGGGTACAACTAGGTGTTGGTAAAATATGAAGACTGAATGAAAACCGCCTTTACAACCAAATGGAGAACATTCGCCTATTAGAGAATGTCGTTCAACCTAATCAATGTTGGAGCTACTTTCGAGTGTGAAATTGATGTAGCCTTCAAAGACTTGGTAGGGAAGTGCATTATAATTTATATGGATGATTTGACAACTTTTTCAAAAAACAAAGAAGATCATGTTGTAGATTTGGAAAAAGTACTGGAAAAATGCATAAGGTTTGGTGTATAATTGAACCCAAAGAAGTGTGTATTCAAGGTTTTAGAAGGAAAGTTGTTGGGACACATAATTTCAGAAAGAGGATTTTTTATTGATCCTGAAAGAGTAGAGTCAATTATGAAGTTGTCCATGCTTGGTAGGAAAAAGGAAATGAGATCTTTCTTTGGGAAGATAAATTTTGTGAGAAAATTCATAACTAGGTTTGCGAAGATTGTCAAACTATTGAATGAAATGATGAAAAAAGAGGCCAAGATTGAATGGAGCAATGAGGAAAAGGTTTCTTTCTTGCAAATCAAGTAGTCTATTTCAAAAGCACTAGTCTTGACTAGTCCTGAATACTTGCAAACATTCTTCATTTACTCATTTGCATTTGAACACTCTTGCACAACTGTTATAACACAATGAAAGGAAGAAGGGGATGAACAACCAATTGATTTCATGAGTTCTCCCTTTAAGAATGCTGAGGTAAGATATCTATCATTGGAAAAATAGGCCTTTACATTGGTAATAGTTGTTAAGAAGTTTTGACATTACATCTTGTGCAAAAATATCACGGCTGTCATCCCAGATCTAGCAGTAAAGTCTCTACTCATGCAAAATGAGTTGGGAGAGAGAAGAGGGTAGTGGATGAAAATCCTGCATGAATTTGACCTTGAATTCCAACCAATGAAACTAGTTTGAGGGTAAGTTTTATCTAAGGCAATGGAAAAGGTAGATTCCAAAATTATATGTTAGCAGTACACAGTAAATCTTTTACCGAGGATCCCTGGTATGCTGAATTGATCTTCTTATTGTTAAATAAAAAATTTCCTGAAGGGATGAATGCTACTCAAAGAAGAGCGTTGAGGCTAAAAAGTTCCCATTACATGATCAAGAATGGGGCCCTATACAGGAGAAACTTTGAAGGTATATACTTGCGATGCTTAGATCAATAGCAAGCCAAACATGTTTTAGGGGAGTTTCATGGGAAACACGACACTAGACATGGCTTTGCAGATGTTGTGGCTCACCAAATCCTTAGATTATGGTATTACTAGCCACATGTATTTTGAGACACTCATCAACATGTATGAACATGTCATACCTGTTAGACATCCACATCCAAGGAATGTAACCCAACAATGCCACTATAGGCAATATACGAGGTAAGACCTAAATCGTCCAATGGGCATTAGATTTTGTTGGAGTAATTAACCCAAAATCCTTTGTACCTCACAAATTCATCTTAATAGGGACAAACTACTACACTCAACAGAAAGAGGCCCGGGCATATAAGAATTGTACCACCGACATAGTCATCAAGTTTTTGCATGATCACATTATCACCAAGTTTGGGGTACCCTTCACCCTGGTATGTGACAACGACCTTGCCTCTACTTCTCCACAATTTATTTAATGGGCTTTTGAATAAAAGATAATCTTGAAAAATTCTTCCAATTACTACCCATAGGGTAATGGGGTAGTTGAGTCTACCAACAAGAATTTATTGAAAGTTATTAAAAGGTTGTTAGAATGTAACCCTATGGATTGGCATACACAACTAAAATTTTCCTTATCGGCAAATAGAACAAGGATTAAAGAAGCCCTAGGAAACTTGCCATGCTGTTTAAGATACGATTAGGACCCCGTCTTTCTTGTAAACCTCCAAATATCAATTGCACGATTCATGCAAGAGTTTTACACCAATGATGACAGGATAAAGGTCAGCTTAATGAATTTTTTGAATTTAGAAGAGAAGAGGGATGTTGTCTTGCAACAATTCTCTAAACATCAAGTTGTAGTCAAGTGTTGGTTTGACAAAAGAGACAAGATCAAAGAATCTAGGATATTAGATATTAGATATCGTACTCCTATAAGACAAGGCCAAGGAAAAGAAAGGAGATCATCAAAAGTTTGATAGGCTTTGGTTAGGGCCTTATCAAATTGCTGAAATTATGGGAGAGAATGCCTTATGGTTGAGTATTTTAATAGGATAACCTATTCCATTCCATGTCAATGGAAAAAATTTCAAACATTATTTTTTCCCATGAAGGCCCAATGCTCCTCCCTTGTATATTAGCAGTTTAGGTGTTGTGTTTTCTTATTCTATTCTTTTTTTTTGTTTTTTTTGGTTTTTTTCTTTGATACTCTCATTCTTTCGTCTCGTTCCTCATGTTTCTATTTGCTATTTTCTTTTGTTATGGGGAATTATTGTGATCATAAGGAATGTTAGGTGATTATTCAGAGTGTGATTAAGGCAACCTAGGCAGAGGATTTGATTTAAGTATTTTCAAGGGTTACGTAATTTCTCTTTCATTTTGGAATTTTTGTTTTATGATCACTTCGATGCTTGTACTATGGTTTATGTAAGAGGGAACATTTTAAGAGGTCTTGTGAATAATGGCTAAATTCATCACTCAGGAATTTAAATTGTTAAAACCCAAATGGTTTAGTTGTTCCTAGGTGGTTGTGCTCCTAATTCGAGTGAAAAATATAGTGTCATAAGTGTTGTTATGATGTCCACTATGGTTTCAAACCCATCCTTTGAAATTCTTTTCAAAAATTTGATGATAGCAATAAAAATCGAGGTATCAAAAGAAAAAGAAGAAGAGGAAAGAAGAAATTATGGAAAAGAAAAGAAATGGCAAGGGAACTACTAAAGGTGCTCAACCATACATGGGTGATATAGTATCTCTACTAGGGCTATGGAAACCTAGCTGACAGTAGAGCTATGCTTGGAAGAAGAAGTCGAGAACCATACACTTGACTTAGATGAACGAGATAGGGGAGTTGGTGGTAGAAATCGTGACACCAATGGTAGATAAAGATGATTGAGAGCTTTAAGCATTAGATTATCAGTTGACGACAGTCAATTTGGGTAAGCAGACCCACAACCAATAGATGTCATTGCTTGACCTAGCAGCTAGCTTAGCCAAATCTAGAATGGAGAAGGATAAGCAAGTGAAAGATGAGTTCAAAGAAAAATTTGAACAAATGAAAAGGTTCATTAAAGATCTTGCCCCTACCATCTCAGAAAATCCATCTTCATTTGAGGCATTGGTACTAATAAGCAAAAAAAAAGTTGAAGATCTCACCGACTTGTAAAGAAAAGCTCACATGTTTGAAAAATGTGTGGAGCAACTGAAGGGTGAGATGGATGAGCTCCTGACTACTAGATACAAGTACCATCAAGAAGATTGCTCATTATCAAGACAAATAGAAACATATACAAAAGGTATGTGGGAAGAAGAGAAGTGCAAAGGGTACTTGAGGAAGCTCAAATAAATGAGCAAACTAAGTGCTAATGAGCTAAGTAAAGCAGGGATTCGGGAGGATGAGGATCTTGAATGTGTGGACCAATGCACTAAGATAATATTATTTTGTATGGAACAACTAGTTAAACATGGAATAATACTACTCAAATTGCTACAAGATATTGGCCAACAAACAATATTATTCGAAGAAATTGCTACTACTATCACTACCTAGGATTTTCCACTAGATGGAAAGATATGTGAATTACAAACCATAAAGGATGCTTGGGACAATAGGTTAGAGTGTATAATAAGTGCCAAGAATGATGAAGACAATATTCTTAATAGATTAATGGGCATCAAGTTTGACACTCATTGTGCTATGGGTGATATTAGTAAACTTAAGGATATCGTTGAGGTGGCTACTAAAAGTTTTGGAAAGTCAAATTTTAGACTTGATTGGTTAGATGGGCTCGATGAAGAAGTGCTAACATAAGTGTTAGCTAATTATGAGGAATACAAGAAGGTGTAAAGTATATCAAGTTCAAATTTTGGAAAAGGAATATGTTGTTTTGACTAAAAAAAAGTCAAAGATACAACTTCTAGAGCAATTCCTACAAAATAGGAGGGTGCTATAGTTGAACTGAAGGTCATCTCCAATAGGCTTAGAAGAAGGCACCACTTTCCCATGCATCTAGTTCTCAATGAACGTTCACTCTAGTGTTGCCCAAGCATTCCTATAATTGTGGATTTGAAAGTTGGGCGCCCTGATTTTTAGGATTGCATGTATTTATGTTATAATTTTCTATACATTGTATATTTTCCCTGATTGTAAAGGTCATGAAATTGAAGCAAGATCTGTAGTCCTTAGAAAAGAATGATGTTATGATTTTTGTGCAATTAGTTAAATTTCTACGTTTCTTAGTTTTAGTTGTGATATCAAAGATAATGGTTTTCCGTGCACCAATGAATTTTGCTCGGAGTAATTGCTACTTATTTGAGTAAAGAATCAATAGAAGGATCCTAATTTAAAACCATCTCTAGTGTCATTGTGAATGATATTTTCCTATTGTTTATTGATCTGCAATTTTATGATGAGTTAATCAAATATATCTTGTATGGAGTTTATTTTGATAAACAAATTGGAAATATGCTTACTAAATCTGCATTGTGAATGAATACAATTGCATAAATCTTTATGAGTTGTTTCATTTATTTATTTGACTTAAAAATATTATTACAAAATTGCATGTTTGGATTAAGGAATGA
This sequence comes from Sequoia sempervirens, assembly GCA_007258455.2. Lineage (NCBI taxonomy): Eukaryota > Viridiplantae > Streptophyta > Pinopsida > Cupressales > Cupressaceae > Sequoia > Sequoia sempervirens. Next base: position 115,457 of record VDFB02086853.1, on the reverse strand, counting down.
TATTAGTTCACTTTCTTTTGTTCTGAAACCCTTGAGATATCTTTCGTTGTCTATTTAAAATTTGATGTTAGTTTAGATCTTTAAAATCAAAATACCCAGTTTTGTTACCTTTAACCAGCAGGCCCCTTGAATATTATTGTCATGTTGACCACTAAGTAAAGCAACATAGTTGTGAACCAACCACCGAGACCTTAGAAGATAGTTGATTTCTATAATTAATTATCATTTTTAGGAGAAGTAGGATAAATATATCTTGCTTGTATGTTTCTATGTCAATTTGGCCATCAACAGGAACCTCTTGCTTGAAGGATGTAAATTTTGATTCATTTTAGGGTTCATGAATAGTTCACAAAAATCAAATTTTGTAATTTTTTTTTATCTTTGACTAGTTTATATGATAATTTATTTGCATAAAATTTTCTAAACTCTCATCTCTTCTCTGACTAACTACTTATTTGCTTGCTAATTGAATCTACAAGTGATATTATTGATTTAAGTGATTGAGCAAGCGCGGTTCTATGTGAGGTTGTTTCTATAGGATCTCTCAACCTTGCAATTAACTTCTCAATTTATTTGTTGTTATTTTCAATTTGCACCATTAAATTTTCTTAAGTTCCTAAAGCATGTTCAGGAATTGTTGGAGGTGTTTGTTGGGGTTGTTCTTTAGGAGGGATTTCAAAATCAGGTGAATTAGGATTTTGAGGAGGATTTGGAGGTGCATTAGCATTTCCTAAAAAATAAATAAATTTACATAAAAAAACATATTAAATCTACCTATTTAATACCAAATTCACACAAAAAACATAAATTACTTACTCCTTCAACCTCCATGACATCATGGCGACATTTTCACAAATATTCAGAGAAGAAATCAAGTGGTCTTGAACTTCCAAAAGCACAAGAATGTTATACAGGGTTTGCAGATTGTAGAGGAGGTATTTGCAACTATTGGAAAAAATTAAAATGATCTTTTCTATTTTTTTTGTTTAAATAAAGAATAACGCACTTGTGTTAGGCTTGTAGTGATTGAGCCTAAGTATCGACCACTCCAAGCCATAATGGGGGTGAATTATAATGCACTCATGTTTTGGATTTTTCAAAAAAATTGAATGTGGTGGCCACTTTTTGGCCCCCCCATCTTTTTGTACCCGCCCATTTTTATGATTCTAAATTTTCCATATATGTCCACCAAGGAAATTGCATCTAAAAAAATTGACAAAAATTCCCCTTCCATTATTTTTCGATAGATGGCATACCCTATTCTAAAGCTCTTATTTTGGCATAGGCAAGGAGAAAGAAGCAAGTTTGTTTAGACTGCTTTATATGTTTCAATTGCATTTTCTTGAAAGCTTCTAAAAAAAATTCAATAAATCCATTTTGTGCATATTCTATAATGATAGCGAGCCATGTGACTATTGATGCAGTGTTTTGCACACTTTCTCAACGCAGGTAGTACGTGGGTGCACTACCTCTCTTGAAAGGAGACTTCCAACATCAAGTTACTGAAAATTGCTCCAAGGTCTCTTGAGTGTCAGGTCATGACTTGCATGGAATTCCTCAATTGATATTTGATGGGATTTTGTTGGTAATCACAAGACAGACTTATGTACTTGGATGCGAAGTGGATCTTACGAGTTGAAGTTTCTAGGATGGAAACTGATGTACACTTTGTTGCAGGTTCGAACAACAATATGAAACTTCAATGTTTTCTTAAGTTTTGTCTTTACAATGTGCAATGAACCTTAGCATAAGCTATTTCTAAAAAAAAAAGGAAAAAGGGCAGGGGAGAGGAGAGTTTCCTGGATCTGCAACTAACTATGAACAATGATCATGGAGTTTCTGTTGTGGAAAGCTTCCCTGAAACATAATTTCACTTAACCAGAAAATTCACAGTCTCATGAAATTTGTGCTATCTTCTAAGGCCTGCAGATGTTTTACCATTCATCCACCATATTCATGCATGAAAAAAGATAAATTTTTAAAGAAACTTTGAGTTTAAGTCCAAACTAACTTTACACAACCATCTACCAGCAGCAAACAACAAAAGTATGGACTAGGAAGGCATCTACACAACTGAAATTTTCATAACCACATAAAATCATAACCAAATATATCAAAGCAATCTGAAACTAACTAAGAACAACAAAGAAAATCTAAATAAACATTTAACTATTGGGAGATTGAACCATGAAACATGTAGAGAAACTCATAAATGCACTGAAGTCAATGTATTTCTATTAAAAATTTTGCAGCATGTTATTTCAACAACTCAACTCCCTTTGAAAATGAGAGGAGACCCCCTATTTATAGTGTCCAAAAAGTAGAACGAATGGCCAAGATTAATTTGCATTGTGTGGAAAAGATTCACTATAGACTAGGGTTCTACCTACCCCCCAATATATTACATTTTAAAATACAACTTTTTCTTTATCCCTATTTTGTCTTTTGTGACAGCACTGTAGCATTTTGTCTTCTAGCTGATTTCCCTTTTACTGTAGCTACTCTATCAAGAATTCTTCACCAATAATAGGGTTTCCCTCATGCTTCTTCAAAGCTACATACTCCATGAACTTCAGAATTAGTAGTTGGAGCTTATCAACATCAATGATTTTGAATTGCAGCACTTGATAACTCCATTCTTGGGATTGTTCGGTGAGCTTTTCCCAATCTTCATCATACTTGGCAGTGTGGTCTCAGAATAGCTCTGACTAGGCGAAGGCTCGAGCAGAAAAGCTCATGAAATCAGTGGTAATTTCATCTGACATCCTGCCTTCAATATTTTTCTGGAAGTGGGGCTTTATCTTCTCTGGGTCCATTTGTACAACATGCATATCATACCCTATCATTAGCTTCAAGTATCAGACACAATCGGCTCTAATTTCCTTAGCCCATTCAATGTTTGGATCCACCTTATCGAGCACCTACTCCAACCTCTCCTTTTCATTTACGAAATCACACTTCCAGACATTCACCAGCTAGTGGTCATCCTTCTTAAATGCAAGCTCCTTTTCCCAAGTTGCGCTCGATAGTTTAAGAATAGCCTCTATCTTTGGGTAGGTGGACTCATATCTTGTTGGGAAGTCAATGCAGAGTTTCCTCGTACCCTCAAGAGATTTTTGTAGATCCAAGAACTTGTTTTCCGTTCTAACAACATGGTCGATGCCCATGTTTCCCACATACAAGACCTTCTGGAACCAACTCTTTGTGGTCTTATCCAAGTTCTTCCTCTTTTCGAGCTTGTCTATTTTCTCCTTTGACAACAACTACAGTGGGGCCAAAGATGTGGTGGGCATTTCGTCCATTGAGGACCATTGCTGGATGTAAGCTGTCAGATCAGCTACATGCACCTTAAGCTCTTCTTTTGAAACCTTATCCTGTTGAATTAGATGCACCACTATGGAGACAGACTCCTGGAGGTGATCCACCTTCTGCTACCAAGTGGTTGTTCCCAAATCAATGGTGGAAACATTATAGCCTATCCCTTCTTCGCCCACCACTAGCATGGCTAATTGCACGGTCCTTGATCCAGAAGTGTCCATCATCACCTTGGATCTGATTTTAGGATTCTTCTCCTTCCTAGTAGTGATCTGTGCTCAGGCCAGGATAACCTCCAATCTTGCTTTCAGATCACTTGGGGCAGGAGCTTTCTTCTCAAGATACTTTTCCAACCATTCGGGCATATGGGTCTTTCCTTTGGGTGATTCACTTTCATCTTTTTCTTCATCCCTTATGACTTCAATTTCTTTCCCTTTGGATGTTTCCTTCTCAACCCTAGTGTCTTCTCCCTCCTCCTCATCAGAGTCTCAGGTGAACATTAGACTCTTGATTGGGGACTTGGTAGGTAGGCGTTCTTTGGGACTTTCTTCCCTCTCAACCTCCTTTTCTTTCTCTTCTTCATTTTCTTCATCAAGTTCATCTTCATGCCTGTGCTCCTTAGGCTGCTCTATTTCAGGGCTCTTGTCAGTTTGGATTTCCTTTCTCAGTTGATTTTCTTTAGTCTCCTCTTCCTTACGTGGTGGTGACATATGTTCATGCTCTTTTCTCTCCTATTATTCCTGCCCTTTAGAGAGAAGCATCTCCTTATCATGCTTGGGGCTTTCTTCTTGTTGTTCACCTATTGGAGGTTCCATTCTTTCCTCCATCTTATCATCTTCTTGTCTTCTTTCTTCAAAAGATGGCCTTTCTATTTCTTCCCCAATGTCCTTTAATTGTCAGGCCAGCTCCTCCTCAAGGTCAAGATAAAAATCTTGCACAATTAACTTGTTGTCGACATCTTCTTCTTCATCTCCACTTTTAGAAGATCATGTCTCCTCATCCTCATGAACCACTTTGTCAATTTGCAAGTCTTGGTACTCTGGATGTTTGTGGTATTCATCTGCTTCTTCCTTCGATGCTTTTGTTGCTTCCCTCTCTCACTGTTCCAGCTCCTCAGAGATTTGCATTGTGGCTTCCATTACTAGCGGTTTAGTTGGAGGCTTTAAGACCAGAACACTAGCAAGAACCTATGCTAAGGCAGCTTGGATGGTGGGATTCATCAATACCTAGGAAATCTCAGAGGGAACATTATGTATATGCCACGAGAATGCCTGAGGCAGTGTGAGCATTGGTATTGGTATTGTTGCCACTACTAGCTGAAGTGATGTGGTGGGGGACATGGAGACAGAGGAAAGTGGAGAAGTGATGGAAGAGGAGGAATCAACTACCACAATTGGCCCAGTTGGTGAAGAAGAGGCAAGGTGGACCACAATTTCCACCGCAGGCAGGGAGGTAGCCACCATATCTTGAGACAATGACGGAGGGGTAGCAGTGACAGAGGCGGCTGGTGGAGAATTGGGCTGATCTACTTCCATTTCTTCCCCTTTGTGGAGCGGGTTCTCCTGAATGACAGGAACTGTAGCAGTACTTCCTGACCTTTTATGTTTGTTGGAAGGTTCACCTTCTGCAACCTTCCTTACATATACCTTTGGATTTGGCTGCTGCTCCTCAGTTTCTTTTCTTTTTCTAAAGTGAGTGAGTGGAGGAGATTTGGATGTTTCTCTTGTTGAGGCTATAGCAACTCCATCATCTGTTGCACTGGGATCACTTTTGAGCCCTTCATAGGTCAGGATGACCCCTTGTTGCTTTAGTTGGGATACTTGTCCATTGACCCATTCTTTGGTACGAGCCTCAATTGGCTTAGTTATGATATCGAGGTCATCAACCTCTTGCTCGTCCCAGTCTATTGAAGGTAGCAGCAAGTCAATGACTGCATTGTACCTAGGATCCATAATTGTGCCTTCATCCTCCTCAACTTGATCAAGTACAGGTAACAAGTTCACCCTTTTTACGAAGTAGGCAGTCATTCGCATGTAGTGTTTCATGTGCACCTCCTTGTCGTCTTGGAAATTTTCCCAGAAATCTTCAACATGATGCAAATTAGCGTAGTCGAGTCCAAGTGCTTTCCTTATATGCCCATAGGGGTCCATTCATGGACGGGTGGTATAAAGCTAGAAGTGATACTCAACCAGCTCCTTTTCTAAATTTCCAACACATTGAGAGGCTTGCAGCCTATACATCCCTTGGCCAAAGAAAAGGGGATAAGGGATCCCCACCAAATTCCTGTTGCTGAGGAGAGTATGTACATGCTGCAACTATCAAGAGTTCCAACAATATAATCTGGTCATTAGGATACCGGGGCAACTTTTTCAGCCTTTCTGTGTAGCCTTGGGTGTGAAGGTATATGAATTTGGGGTATTGAATGAATAGACAGGCGTATTGCTTGAGGAACGCTCGAGCACTATGGGAGACTCGTCTTTTGAAATTGCCTCCAAGCAGCTTGACAATGTGACCTATGAAAGTGTCATTCACTCTGCAATAATCCTTCTTGAAGTTTTTGATCTGCAGCTGAGGGTATCTATCATAAACCTTTAATTACCAACCAGATTCTTCATCTGGAGCCCTGAACAGTCCACTATACTATCTTCATTCAGCCAGCGAGTAGACAAGGTAAGATGTCATATAAAACCTGGAGGTCTTCTTAACACTCACATGAACTACTAATGGAAGCAGTCACTAATTATCTCTCCCCAGTAGAATGTAGTTTGCTTGGTATCATCTTCCTTTCCATGAAGAATTTGCTCAACAAAGTAAACCATCCACTCCTAGAAGTATGCAGTGGTAGGAAAACCCATCACTCAGCTTAGAAAAGTTACTAAGTCATGATAATATTCAAAGAAAACGCTGTGGAAAAGTTCTTGGGGAACTTTTGCAGCACTGCCCCTTTTCTCTTTTAACCAATATTTGTTGATGAACTTCTTGCATCCAATGGGATCTAAATCCCACATTTCCTTGCGGTCTGAGATAGTAGGGATCTCCATTGCTCCGAAGGTGGGAATGTGGAAAGTCTTTGTTATTGCCTGGGGTGACATGTTAGCTAGGATGTTCCCATCTTTGTCTACTATTGTATGAGTCTCAGGTTGGTATGCTTTCCTACAAGCTATGACTAGTTTAGGAGCTATAAGAGATGGAGGAAAGCCTACAACCTTGGCGATTCCACTTTTTCTGATCATCTGAGCATTGTCTATGGTCGGGTTGACTCTGACCCTTTGTTTGAATTCGTCAAATCGATGTGACCGATATTGGTAGCTGTGATTTCTTTCCAGTCCATAATGACCTTTGAGTGCAACGGATCCCCCTTGAATTGGTATTTCATTTGGTCCTTGTCCTCTTTTCCGTGAAGAGCTTTGCCTGACTTCTTTCCTTTGTCCTTTTCTACGACTACCCCCGAGGGTCTTACACCTGATTCCATATATCCTGCAAACAAAGGCATGATGAGCACAATCAAGCCTAGAAACATAAATTTTAGCCAAAATCCCTGTCAGATGAAGTCCAATTAGATAGCACATCATTCATGAAATCAAACATTTACTTCAAGATGTCACTAGAAATTTATTGAGGGAATTTGGTCAGACCGGGCCCCAGGGGCCGGACTTCCCTGGTAGGAACATTGTTTTAAAGGGCGAACAAGGCGGGGCAATCCGTATGGTCTCTCCTGACTTTAGATTTGGATGATTTGAAAGGTCCATGCAAGAGAGGGTTCAATTTGAGCACGTGGGTAGAGATTAGTTTCCAGATTGGAGGTCATTTGGATCCTTATTGGAGCATCTGGAGTTATGAGGAGGGAAAGCCGTTGGGAGTTTTCCATTTGGAACGGCTCTAGTGAGACGACGTTCTAGGGTCGGAGTTCCAGAGTCTGGGACCCGTGAGCTTGAAGGATGGTCAGTGTAACTAAGTCATTTTAAGTGCACAGACCTAGTAGGTCGGGAAGCCGGTGGAGGATGGTCATTTGAAAACGGTAGGCGTTGAGTGGAAGTCAGGTGGGAGCGACCCGGTGGAGGAAAACGTCTCTTAAGTTTTATCATTTATCGTTCATGTAGCAGATGGAGACTCAGGACCTGGAGGGTGGAAGGCGGTCGTCTGATGGCCATTTGAAAATGGCAAAGTCCTCATGGAATTTCACGAATGAAACTTCGCGAACCGGAACCTAGAGGACACAAAGGATATAACATTTCATTTTCTTAACTCGGATGGCAGAAGACAAGGCAGATCCCAAGGCTTGGGTGGACGGAGCCGTTACACTGTTTGAAAAGGTGAAGATGACGTGGCATCCCGGGGATAGAATCCCATGGGAGTGGGCCCGGGAAGCATGAAGGAGGCTGAGATTTCAAGTTTATTTTCAAGTGCCAACGGCGACCCATTGAACGAAATATGGGGTCGCAGGGTCGAGGAGGCATCTCGCCATTTGAATGTTGTTTGATTTCGAATTTCTCTAAATGGAGATGGGGAGGCTCAGGTCTGGAAGGCGCAAATGCCCTGTGTGAAGAATGACACCAAGACAATGAAGTTCCAGATTTGGTTTACATGATGTTCTAGAGGTTTTCTTGGAATTCTACCATGGATTTTTTAGGTTTAGCCTTCTTTTATCAAATGAATGTATTTTTATCCCCAATTATTCATCTTTTTGACAAAAATTCACTGAAAATCACAAAGGAAGGGCAAATGACGAACTCACCATAAGATCTCGATGAAGAAGGCAATGAAATCCTCGATGAATCAGAAAATGAAGGCAGCGGGTGCGAGGGCGGCGGGCGACGAAGTCATTGGACTTCTCAGAAATTTCTCTAAACTCCTTTGGCCAACCTAACATATGAAAATGATAGGTTGAACAAGATATTTATACCCCTAATCGGAATTTAATACACCCATTAATACAAGTATGGCAAAAAAAATGGTTGGTGAGTTCAAATTCCTAGACGGTGGCGGGAGGTCAAGAACCGGGAGGCCGGAGGGATGCTAGCAAATGACCGCTCGAAAAGTTTTGGAAACCATTGCAAAAGTAAAGTCTAGGGGCTGATGGTCGAAACTCCAGTGGAGGATGGCCGCTTGAAACATAAAATGCAAAATGGAGTTCTGGGCACATAAGTCCGACAGAACGGGCCCGACTCAAGTGAAAGACAATTAGTTTGCAGCAAAATTTATGAGGACAATAATCAAGATGCTGGGTCCCAGGGCATGGGAAGGCGAAGGCCTTTAGCCATTTTGGAACATCAAATGTGTAAAAAAAATCAGGCAAGGGAAACCCGCTATGATGGACCCGTGAGGCCACAAGGCCGCTGACAGAGGCAAACTGCCAAAGGAACTCTAGGAGGACCCAAGACTTAGCAAATTTGGATGGGATGAAACATGGTCAACTTAAGATGAGACTTTGAAGGAACTATGACCACTTAGGACACCAAAATGGAGGCACACAAAGTGAGGCAATAACAAAATGACCCAACAAGGCGAAGGAAAGAGAGGGTCCTCGTTTTGAACGGGGCATGTGTGCTAAGGGCACAACAGGGACCATGCCTTTGGGGCATTCTATCAAACAATTTGCATACCCTACATATGCTTCCACAATTTTCTTACATGTTTACAAGGGAAATTTTAACTACAATATATCACAAAATTTCTCTATATATGTATTATTTTATGGATGTTCATGCCATTTTCTAAAGCTCCCTTTCTAGCATAGGTAGGGAGTATGCTGGAAAAAGTTGTGGAATTTGGATTCACAACTCCCAATTGTGTTGGGTTAAAGAGAAATAAAGAGATAAAAAAGAAAGTTGGCATTAAATAAAAGATAGATAAAAAGGGGGACAAAGAGATCTAGATAGGTAAATAGATAGAGGGAGAGAGAGGAAGATAGAGACATAGAGAATGAGATAAAGGGTAAGTGCAAGAAGTTGGGTCCATTAAGAGGTGAAGTTTCAGCAAAAAAGAAAATGTTGAGAGGAACAGTGATGCAGGAGCATCTAGTGGTGTAGGGAAATCTTGCATCGCCCAAAAAATATATTTTTCCTTATTTTATTTAGTTGTTTTGAGTCTCATGATATCACTTAAGGGGTGTAAGAAAATTAGAAGTCAAAAAAGGTGAAAAACAATCACTTACTATTTTTAGTAAGTTGTCCTAAACGGGCTTGTATGGACCTAAAAATTTGCTCCAAGGAGTGGAATGAAAAACATTTCCAGCCGTGAAAGAATCATCTCAATACCTTGTATGGTTTGGGAGATATTAAAGTTTGTCTCGAGAAATTTCTCCAACGCAGCTTCAAATTTAAATATGAAAACCTTAGAGGCCTCGAAACAACTCAAAAAGTGGATGAATCGATCTTTGATGCATTCAACATTGTGGATCTCTTCAAGAGCTTTCCAATGATATGTTATAATAGTGAATCAGACACTCAGATCAAAATTTATGGTCTTGTGAAGCTGACCCACTAAAAAGTAAATTTCATTAAAATTTCTTCCTAGGAAAGAAATCAAATGGCGGGACTTTTGGCACCAAATCAAAAGGGAAAGTTACAAATTCTAGAACATTCTAGGGCGGTTATTGGGTAAAATAAAAAGGGTTAAGTGGGGGTTGTATAGGGTGGCTCCATTAGTGTAGATTGTGGCTCCAAATAATATATTGTGTTTTGAATTTGTTATAATGAATCAAGCCCATGAGGCTATAGCATTGTAAGTTTTGAATTTGTAATTTTATTTTCTAAAAATAATTGAAAGTGAGTTATTTTCTATCTTGTATTTTCTATGTTGGCATCTATTGTTGTGATTTATGTGGGTTTCAGGCGATGTGGCCCTCATCAAGTGGTATAAGAGCAGGTTTTCCTAAGTGTGTAAACAAATTGTTGAACATGAGGCAGTTTGCACCGAGACTTGTGGTTGTGGGTTTCTAAGAAAAGTGTCAGAATGCCTCCACAAAGAAACTGTGGTGGTGGAAGGAATGTTATTGTAACATAAGAGGGTTTTAGAGCCCTATAGAGACAAGTTCAATCATTGCAAGAGGAGCTACGTCGAGGGTTTGAGCCAAGAAGAGGAGATGAAAGTGAAGATGAAGCTGAAAATGAGGAACAGTTCAAAGAAGAACAAGATGCAATAGATCCAAAGCAAGTTAGATTATTTAAGGTCATCTCTAAGATTGGGAAGAGGAAAAAGATCGATGTTTCTACATTTTATAGAAATTTTAACCCATAAGAGTTGATTGATTGGATCAACGATATGGTGGAGTACTTTGAGTATGAGGAGGTGGAAGATCTTGAGAGGTTCAAATTTGCAAAGACCAAGCTCAAGGGTCATGTGAATATTTGGTGGAAAGAGGTACAACTAGAAATAAATTGAAGAGGAAAAGAGAAAATAACTAGATGGGACAGGATGGTGGACAGATTAAAAAGACAGTTCATTCATGTAGACTATGAGCTAGAATTGTTGAAGAAGATGCAAGGGTTGAAACAAGTGGGAAAATTTGTCAAGGAGTATACAGAAGAATTCTAATGTGTCCTAATTAGAATAGGCCATTTTGAGGCCAACAAGGAAAAATTTGTCTGTTACATAAAAGGGTTAAAGCCGAGAATTCAAGTAGAGTTGGGTCTAGTAAGAATGTCTACCATTGAAGATACATATCAGTTTTCTTTGAAGATAGAATAAAATTTGAATAGAATATTTGAAGGCAAGCAAAGAGGTGGGGGTCGTGGTGGAAAGACTAGTCGAAGATCATATGGAGGTTGAAATGAAGATCAAAAGAAGGGTGAAGGATCTAGTAGCATCCAAAACTAGAAAGGAGATAACGCATATCACCTCGTGATCAGAATAATGAAGACCAAAGAGGAAGAGGAAGATCTAGATGATGACTAGGAAGAGAAGGCTTTCATGGAACCTGTTTCCAGTGTAGAGAACAAGGAAATAGAGCTTATGAGTGTCCTCAACATCAAGGAAAGATAAGTAGAAGACCTAAGGGTAATGCATGAGTTGTACATGTAGATGAAGATGTTGAGTCTTCACATTTTGAGGATGCAGAAAGAGGAGAGGTTCTTGTTACTAGAAGAGCCTTATTGAATGAGGAGAAAGAGCCAACTCAAAGGAAGAATTTGTTTTGCACTAGATGTAAGTTTGAAGGTAAAGTTTGAAATGCTATTATTGATGGAGGTAGTACTGATAACCTTGTTTCAGAAGAGATGGTTAGTAAGTTGCAATTGGAGAGAAGAAGGCATTTGAATCCATACCAGATTGCTTGGTTGTAGAAGGACCATAAAGCTTTGGTAAATGAACAATGTTTGCTAAAGTTCAAGATTATAAATTACCATGATGAGGTATTGTGGGATATTACACCTATGGATGTTTGTCATATGTTGTTAGGTAGACCGTGGTAGTTTGATCGGCAAGTGGTGCATGATGGACATTTTAACACCTATCCCTTGACAAAGGATGGTGTTCATCAAAAGTTGAAATCCCTGAGGGAGGAAGAAGAAAAGGTATGTTGTAATGCAAGAATTTGTTTGGTTGATGGAAGAAAGTTCCTAGAAGCTATGAGGCATGAGCATATGCATTTTGCATTGATCCCTAGAGTTGATAAAGAAGATACTAATGAGGTACCTGTAGAGGTTTCAGATATGTTGAATGAGTTTCAAGATATTGTTTCTGATAACGTACTTGAAGATTCACCTCTAGTAAGAAATATTAGTCATTAGATGGACCTGATTCCTGGAGCCAATTTTCCAAATAAGGAGCTCATCATATGACTCCAACAGAGAGTGAAGAGTTGAACAAACAAGTGCAAGAGTTGTTGCAGAAGGGATTGATCAGAGAGAGTTTGATTCCATGTGCAATACCTGCAGTACTAGCACCAAAGAAGGATGGGGAATTGCAGATGTGTATAGATTCTAGAGCCATCAACAAGATCACCATCAAGTATATCCCTTGCCAAGAATGGATGACATTATGGATTGTTTGAGTGGAGCTGAGTACTTCACAAAGATAGATTTGAAGAGTGGATATCACCAGATCCGGATTAGAGAAGGATATGAATGGAATACAACCTTTAAAACTGAGGATGACTTGTACGAATGGTTAGTCATGTCTTTTGGGCTAACCAATGCATTGAGCACATTTATGCAGCTTATGAATGAGCTATTGAAAGATTTTTTAGGAAAATTTGTTATTTTTTATTTGGATGATATTCTAATTTTTAGTAAGACATTGGAGGAGCACCTAATGCATATTTGAAGAGTTTTTGAGAAGTTGAGGGAGGAGAAGATATTGATTAATTTGAAGAAATGTAGTTTTATGAAGAGGGAGTTGGTGTATCTAGGATTTGTTGTCTCATCAGATGGTCTTAAAATGGATCCAGAGAAGGTGTGAGCTATCATTGAATGACCTACCCCAAGGAGTGATCTACATAGGTAAGTTCATTTCATGGTCTAGCAAGCTTTTATAGAAAGTTTATTAAAAATTTCAGTAGTATTTGTGCACCTCTAACTGTTCAAAGCAATGAGAGGGATAGAAAGGATTTTAATGGATTGTAGGAGAAACAAAGAGTTTTGATATGTTGAAGAAGAAATTCACAGAGCAACCTATTTTGGAACTTCCAAATTTCAATAAGGTCTTTCAGGTAGATTGTGATGCTAGTGGCACTACTATAGGAGTTGTTTTGAGTCAAGAAGGTAAGCTTGTTGCCTATTTTAGTGAAAGGTTGAATGATGCTAAAAAGAAATATTATGTCTATGATCAAGAGTTTTATGCTATAGTTCAAGCTTTAAAGAAATAAAGACACTATTTTTTGAAAAAAGAATTTGTTTTATATACTGATCACTAGGCCTTGCAGTATCTCAATAGTTAAGGAAAGTTAAACCAAAGGCACCTAAAATGGGTTGATTTTTTTTAGAGTTATACTTTTGTTTTGAAGCATAGGAGTGGAAGGCCAAATAGAGTTGCAAATGCCTTAAGTAGAAGGTGAAATTTTTTGATAGAGATGAATATAGAGGTTGTTGGGTTCAATGATCTCAAGAGTTTGTATTTGGAAGATCAAGACTTTGCATAAGCTTGGAAGGCTTCTTTGGAACTTGTTACATTGGATAGGACAAGATGGTTGGATTTCTTAATCCAAGATGAGATGTTGTTTAGAGGAAGCCAATTTTGCATTCCTAGGAGTTCTATGAGAGAATCTAATCAAGGAAAAGCATAGTGGAGGATTGATGGACATTTCGGTTGAGATAAGACCATTGCTCTTGTTAGTGGCAATTATTATTGGCCATAGTTACAACAAGATGTGAAAAAGTTTGTACAAAGTTGCAGAGTATGTTAGATGGCGAAAGGAACAAGTCAAAATATTGAATTGTATCAGCCATTACTTGTACTTGAGAGGCCATGGGAGGACATTAGCATGGATTTTATTCTTGGCTTGCCAAGGACGTGAAGAGGGAATGATTCCATATTTGTGGTGTTGGATAGATTTTCAAAGATGGAAAATTTCATTATGTGTCATAAGACCAGTGATGTTCATGTTGTAGAGTTATTTTTCATAGAGGTGGTGAGACTACATGGTCTACCAAAAGAGTATAGTTTTAGATAGAGATACCAATTTTGTTGGTTATTTCTAGAGGACATTATGGAAGAATTTGTAGATAGATTTGAAGTTCAGTTATGCACACCATCCATAGACTAATGGACAAACAGAGGTGGTGAATAGGATTTTGGGTAACTTGCTAAGATGCTTAGTAGGAGATAAGCCCAAGGGATGGGATTTGATTATACCATAGGCAAAACTTGCTTACAACAATTTTGTCAATAGGAGCATTGGTAAATCACCATTCCAAATTGTGTATGGGAGTAGTCCAAGAATTGCTTTTGAACTGAGAAAGATGGATAAGGGGGAGAAGAGTAGTGTTGATGCTAAAGATTTTGCTGAGCACCTGAAGAATTTACAAGAAGAGCTAAAGAAACATATCAATAAGATGAACTCACAATATAAGGCTAAGGTAGATAAAAAAAGGAGGTATAAGGAGTTCCAGGTAGGAGATGAAGTCATGGTTCATTTGCAAAAGGAGAGGTTTCTAGTTGGTACATACAAGTTAAAGATGAAGAAGTTTGGACCATGCAAGATCCTGAAGAAGCATGATTTAGGAAATGCATATGAGGTAGAGTTACCTGATGAAATTCATATTTCACCTATGTTTAACATTTTATATTTAAAAAAATATCATGAAGGGGGAATTAATGAAGAAGCAATAGAAGCATAGTGGAATATTCTAGCACCTACTTTAGAAAAGGAGGAGATAGAAGAAATTTTGTATAGTCATGTGGATAGAAGCACAAGAAACAGGGAATACATAGAGTACTTGGTGAAATGGAGAGGAAGGCCTATTGAAGATTTTTCATGGTTGTCTAAGTTTGAGGTTAACCATCTTGGTTTCCCTCTATCTCCCGAGAAGTGATAGGGTCACTTTTCAAATTACCTTGGGTGTCTGATGTAGGAGCATCCAGTGGTGTAGGGAAATCTTGCATCACCCAAAAAAAATGTTTTTCCTTATTTTCTTTAGTTGTTTTGAGTCCCATGATGGCACTTAAGGGGTGTAAGACATTTAGTAGTCAAAAAAGGTGAAAAATAGTCACTTATTATTTTTAGTAAGTCAGCCTAAATAGGCTCGTATGGACCTAAAAATTTACCCCAAGGAGTGAAACTGAAAAACATTTCCGGTTGTGAAAGAATTGTCTCAATACCATGTATGGTTTGGGAGATATTAAAGTTTTCGTCATGAGAAATTTCTCCAATGTAGCTTCAAATTCAAATATGAAAACCTTAGAGGCCCCGAAACAACTTGAAAAATGGACGAATCAATTTCTAATGGGTTTGGTGTTGTAGAGTTCATCGAGAGCTTTCCAACAATATGCTATAATAGCAAATTGGACACCTGGATCAAAAGTTATGGCCCCACAAAGCTGACCCACTAAAAAGTGAATTTCATTAAAATTTCTTCCTAGGCAAGAAATCAAACAATGAGACTTTTGGCACCAAAATAAAAGGGAAAGTTACACTTTCTAGAACATTTTAGGGCATTATTGGGTAAAATAAGAAGGGTTAAGTGGGGGTTGTAGAGGGTGGCTCCATTAGTGCAGATTGTGGCTCTGAATAATATATTTTGTTTTTAGAGTTGATTTTTTTGTAATGAATATAGCCCATGAGGCTATAGCATTGTAAGTTTTGAATCTATAATTTTATTTTCTGAAAATAATTGAAAATGTGTTATTTTTTGTCTCGCATCTTCTGTATTACTATCTATTGTTGTGATTTGTGTGGGTTTTGGGTGGTGTGGCCCTCATCAAATGGGTACCTATTTAGGAATGGGAACCCAAGCCTTGGATTAGGATCTCATTCCTAAATGGGTACCCATTCTAAAAATAGAACGGGTACTCGTTCTAAAAAATGAAATTTCAAGCCACTTTTTGCTTGGGTTTTAGGCTTGGAAAAGGTTTGGCAACCCAACCCTTAGCCTTTGACTTGCAACTAAAAAACTAAGAAAAATTCAAGAGAAATGTCTAACTTTGGCAATATAGCTAATGAACTTTTTTTTTTCATAATTAACTTACGAAATTAAAACCCATTATAGATCATGATGTCTAGTTTTCAAATATATATATTTTTTAAAGATTTGATTATGTTCTCTATTTTTTAATTAATTTCTAAGCAAAATGGTCCATAAACTTGAAATATCAAGCTTTTTATTTTTGAATAACTTTTAATCTATTAATTTTTTTGTAAAAAAAATTATATGACATCAATCTTTAGACAATTCTCTACACAATGAAAAAAAATCCAAAAAATGATTAGTTTAGGTCAAATTATGGTGTCTCAGATACGTTGATTTTAAAAACAACAATTAGGGCCAATAAAAATTAAAAATTAAAAATTAAAAAATTATCCTCATCAATCTTTAGGTTGTTACACATCTTTCCCAAAAAGAAATTAGAAAAATATTTTTATTTAGGTCAAATTATGGTGTTTTTGATTGATTAAGCAGGGAAAGAGCCCTGATCCCTTACAAAGTAGCAAAATAGTCCAAAGAAACAACTACCAAAAAGAACAACAAAACAAAAGGAAAGTAAACCAGAAGAAGAACCACTTCCCCACACCCAACCAGCCAAAACGAACATCAACCTATACCAACTACATCAAAAGATATTAACCTATCAAGGATTCAATAAAGATTTAACCAATCCATATAATCTTCAAACCACAAAATGAGGTTATATAAGCATAACCTATAAAGAGTACCCAACAAGTTCATAGTGTTCATAATAGAAATAAAACTTAAAATAATATTGTTCAGGCATATTGAGCCTTTGCCACAAAAAGGCCTAACAAGAGAGCCAAAAAACCATCTAACAACAAGAATAAAAAAGAAATACAAACTAAAACCGAGGATTAAGCATCCTCAATAAGGCTCCAAGCCTTCTTCAGGTCCTCCACCAAATCTTCAAGGATGTCTTTTATCCCCATATTTCTAGACAAATCAACATCATCCCTATTCTTTGTTTTCCTTTGTTGTTTCTTTATTTTTCTTTGTCCTAGGATTGTAGCCATCACCACTCTTTTCATCACCACATCCATAACCCTGCACATGTTCAACACAACATTCTCAAGAACCTGAAACCTATTAGCATTGTCTTCTTTCTGCATTGTTTTCTCAATAAGCTCCATCCTTTCTTCCAACCTTTCCATTCTTGTTTTCTCCATGTCTGTGAGTTTATCTTTCGAGCATTCTTCATTACTAGGGGTCACCACATTAATGTCAATGTCCTCTAAATCAGTAGTAGCCATTCCTGTTTATTCGGGCATTGCAGTATCCTCATCATCCTACACATTCTCCTGCTGATTAAACCCTTCCTCCTCCTCATGACTCAAATCTTCCACATCCTCCAACCCTGACAACTCTTCCTCAAGAGACCCAACTTCACCCAGAACATCAAGCACACATTCTTTAGAGGAGGAAGCCTTTTCCTCCCTGGCAACCTTCTTCCCTTTTTTACTTTCCAAAGGCTCTTCCATGTTCTTTTCATCTGAGCTTTTTGATTTTTTCCTATTATCTGATCCCTTGGACGCTGCCAAAGCTAGACAAGTAGACCTACGACCCACTGGGGTAGTAGATCCACATTCAGGGATATTCTCAATGTCATCCAAAAATTTTATAGTGTTAGGGTCAGCAACCAGCTCATGAATCAACAACTTTCTTTTCTTATTAGCAAAGGAAGAGGGGGGATAGCAATACATTTTTAGGGGTTATTTTTAGAATTTCTGATCACGAGGGGTCCACAACATTAGGGTCGGGGTTAATAGGATCTTTGATAGGGGAGTGGGGACAACTTTCAATTAGTTCAATTTTCATAGAACTTTTAGGGGTGGGGTTCTCAATCAGGTTATGGAAAGCATTTCTTTGTGTGGTGGTAGCAAGAACGTACTTGCATATGGATCTAATCAATCCTTGGTGTAAAGGAGAGTTCACACCATTGGTAAGGCTTTGTTTCAGGGATGAGAGGAGGAAAAAGGGTAAGTTTATTTTTTCTTCGTGCCTGATATGATTAAGCATAGGAAAGTGATAACCATGCACCGATTGAAAGTGACCCTCTAGCGTAAAATACTTCATTACAAAGTAGCAGACATTATGATATAGGGTCGAAAGAAAAACCCTAGAATAGCCAGTTTGAAATCTTTGAGCTTTCTCTTTAGCTTTAACAATTTTCAATATAATTTTGATAGTTACCTGTGCTTACCTTGGCTATCTTCTTTCCTTCATATGCTAGACTCGTCGCCTTGGAAATTAGCTTAACATCAACAGTAAAGTGGAGACCACCCAACTTGACTTCTCCATCCTTCCAGGAATTCACAAACTTGTAGATGAGCTATTCACTATAACCCTCCGTAGCCACAAAGTACGATGTGAAACCAACACACTCAAACAGGCCCCATAATTCTGCATTCTTCTTTAGGGAATCATGTTTACTCAGCTCTATCCTTTTTCTAGGGCCTCCCATAGTTTTTTTTGTGTTTTGATAATCCTTTAGAAGAAGTAAATACTCCACTCTTAGACCTTCCTTGTTTACAACATAAGCAATTGGAAATTCAAAAATTTTAGTTTTGATGGAAACCTGGTGGCTTTTTATTTGAAAGAACGATGGCTCAAACCTTCTAGCTATATTATTGTAATAATCGAGTTGTTTACAAAGTCTAGCCTTATATCTTCGAAACCTTCCTTTAATTGAAATGACAATTCCACCACCTTTAAGATTCAAATTATGGTGTTACACATGTATGGTATGGTAAAAAAAAGTGACTTTTAAAAAGTAATGATATCAAGTTTGCACAATCCATAATGTTTAGCTGAGTGATTTATGGATTTGATTGTGTGTGAATTTTTTTCATCAACATTTCGGATCACACTCTATGATAGATCATCAGGATGAGAGTAGAGAGCAAGGAGAAAAAATATGAGTTGTAGACCAAGATCAACTTTAAAAAGACTAGGGAGAGCGAGGGAGGGTTGCACGAAGGTCAAGGAAATCAAGACAAAAGAAAACAATGGGAAAATTCAAAAAAAAAATCAAATTAACCAACGTGGAGTCAACAAAAGAAAATATAAAAAAAAAGAAAAAAGAGGAAAACCCAAACAAAACCAAAGAGGAATGAGAGAAAAAAAGAAATTGGAAATAAAGACCTAAAAATTTAAAAAACTAAGAAGACAAAGAAAACCTAAAAAATTGTAAGAATAGACGACCAAAGGAAAGAAAATTCGGACTATAAATATATAAGTATAATAAAATAAAAGATGTAAAAGAATTATATATATATATATATATATATATATATATAAATATATATAAAGAACAAATAAATCATAAAATAAAAGATACAAAAGATAGAAAATTGTAATTATATATATAAATATATAGTTTCCTATATATATGAAGCTAAATAACAAAAGAAAGCTTAAAATAACAAGAAAATATAAAAAAACCACAAAAGAGTGAATATATATATAAAAACAAAAGAAATTACTAAGCATTAAAAAGTATAAACAAACAAAGCTAAATAGATAATCAAAAAAATAAATAAAAGCAAAACCCAAAATTCTATGAAATTAAATTATTAGAGAACTAAACCAAACTAATCAAGAATATATATATATATATATATATATATATATAAGAACCAAAGAAAGCTAAATATATAAACAAAGAATTCAAAGAAAACCACTTGAGGACACAAAAGAACATGTGAGGGGGACAAGACTCCTCAACGAACTGCGGGGGAGGGGGGAAGGAAACAGATGGGGAGAGGATGCAACCAAGAAGGGGGAGTTTTTTATATGTTAAGTGCTTCAAATTTTCAGTCCAAGTGTGATAAATTTTGAAAAACAAGAAAAATACTTCCACTTTTTGAGATTTTTGTGGACCCAACTTTTTGCATCATCCCTAAAGAGAGAGGGAGAGAGGGAGAGAGAGACATGGAAAATGAGAGAAAGAGAGTTAAAGAGAGGGGAGAAAGTGACAAAGAGAAAATAGAGTATGAGAGAGAGAGAGAGAGAGAGAGAGAAATAGAGCAAAAGAGAGAGATAGAGATAAGAGAAAAGGAGAGGAGAGAGATAGAGATATGTATAGAGAGATAGTGAGGAAGAGATAGCTAGAGTGACACAAAGAGAGATGGGTAGAGAAATATATTCCCATGAACATGTGTGGATTGTTGGCACAAAACATTTGATTGAAAGTGAGTCTCTTTTTTCCTTCATATCTCTTATTTCTATTTTATGCCTTATCCTTCTCTATTCCTCTCTCTCTATATATCTATCTCTCCCTCTCTTTCCCCCCCTCTCTCTTTAATTTTCTCTATATATCTCTTTGTTTCCTCTACCTCTCTTTTTCTCTTGTCCCCCCCCCCTCTCTTTCTCTCTCTCATGCATTATCTCTTTTTCTATATTCCCCTCTCTATGTTGAATAGATTTTAATAACAACAAATCAAAGAAAAATAAAGTAATATATAAAGAGAGGTAGAGAGAAACCTATAGAGAGAGGTAGTTTTTTTTATATATAATAACCATATATACTTGTTTTTTTGTACATTTGAAGGACATCACACTTAGTAGAGTAAACTTTAAACATTAAATAATATATAAAGTTAATGTGAGTGGATGCACAATCAATCTGATGTTGTGACTTGTGCATCAAAATTTTCACTGTACACACAACATCATTTGCTTAACGATCTACCATTTGATCTCATGTATTGCATGTGTATATAAAAAAGGATTATTTTTGCTAATTGACCTTCCCCATCTCTTTGGAATATCCATTGCACACCAAGGTGTGATTGCTAGTTATATTCTCTTGTAATATAGAAGCAACCCCTAAAGTCATCCATATTTTTAATATAGCTTGTGTTATCAACTATAATATGATATTGTATTATATAATGATATTTAAATTTATTTTGGCTAGATATATAAAGTGATAGTATATACATATAAAACATGGTTTTGAAACATCTCTAATTATCATTAGTGAATAGTTATATTTTATCTTAAATAACTATTAAAATAATGTACATGTTGCAAGTGTAGATGCTACTAGCATACCTATCTTAGATAAATCTAAGTAAAAGATGTGGAGCACATTTTTCAATCAATTTACCACATATAAGTAGAATAGGTGCTTTGAGAAAGATATCTCTTGCATCTTTTACATATATTTATTTAAGATCATATAGATATGTTGGTTTATCTTTCTTTAGAATTTTAAAAATATTTTATAATATTTAATATTGTGAATTTTTTTAATAATAATTATTATGATGTTTTACTATTATGAAATCATCGAGCTCATTATCATGAATGGTCCACCTAAAAACAATAAGTGTTAAGATGACCATTCATGCTCTTGAAAAATGAATTCATATAAACTTACACTCATAAAATATAGATCAATAAAATTACTTAAAAATTATACAATTAAATTTATTTAAACATCATAATTTGATACATTGCAAAAATAAACTTTATTAATATAATATTATTAACTTATATTAAATAATTTAACACTTTTATATTTTATTATACAAATATACATTACATTTAATTTATTATTTTAAAAAATTCATATATTTGTTTATTTTTTCTCTTACTAAAAGTTCAACCACTAGCATGATTTTTCTCCAATCTTCCAAAACTATTATGTGGCTAACATCTCTAATTAATATTAATTATAAACCATGACATTTCCACAAGTCAAGCCAAACATATTGAAATGTTTCATAGCCAGCATTTTTTTTTTTCTAAGATGACAACTCAATTCCTAAGCTTTTCTAAAAGGTCAAATGGCCAAGATTTAAAAGTAACATTAAAGTATTGTACGAAATGGTGTACATACTAATAATTGGCTAAAAGTGCAGGCATAGAAGATTATCAGATAGACAAGATGGCTAAGAATAAAACATAGATGTTAAAACTTGCATAAAACCAAATCACAAAAGATGAACAACAAAAAGAAAAAGAGAATAAATATTGAGAAAACATAATAGATTTATAAGTGTTTATATTAGGTAATTTTTTATATCAATTTTTTTTGTTAAGGATTGACGAATATTCATTTTATCAAAGTCTTCCAAGCATGATTTTGGTTTCATCTCTTATGATGTTAATTAAGGGCTTGCACTTAGCAAGACTTGGTTCCTGGTGGGTTCATTTTGAACCATTCAACTTCAAAAAAAAACCAAGAGCCTATTGACTTCTATATCTATTTTGATTTGTGTTATTTGATACAATTTAGGTCATTAGCTGATAAGCTACATATACTGTGAGATTTGAGCCTGAAACAAGTCTCATGCCTACAAACAACTTTGAGTTGCCAGAAAACAAGTTTCAGCTGTCGTTAAATGGGTAACAACTATTGGTTAATGGTAAAAACCTCCAAAATCTCACCTATCATGTAACAACCAGATAAATATTGGTTTTCCAATTGAATTGGAACATTCTGTTTCCATTTGGAGTGTTTTTTGTTGATGGCAACTTTCCTTTTTCATTTCCATTGTTTTATGTTTTAAATTTGCATGCAAATATTTCAAAATCACATAATATTAGATTTGTATAAGTTTATTATATTCCATTATTTAGTATTTATTATTAATTATTTAATTCAGCCACATGCAAGAACTTGCAACACATCACATCCATATACACCCATGCACAAACACATACTCTCTAACATACTAGCATACATATAATTTTTTATTGGTTATCCTTGAACCAACTTTAGGTGCAAGTGCTAGTGATATTTTCTTTAGATAAATGAGTCTTATGAATGTCTTGTGAATGAAAATATTTTAATTTTATGTTTGGTGGTGATATTATCCATTTTAAATATTGACATTTTCAATTGTCATATTGAGTGCATCCTCAATTAAAGTATATAGATGGGAAATTTGAGAACAATCTTCTTTTAAGGACAAACAAATTTTAGATTTGGATGTTTCTCCTATTCTAATGTTATATAACACTATTTGATGGTCATCCCTACCTTTTTTGGTAAGAAACATTTAAAATAGATATAAAAATAAAAATAGTAAATGATTATTGTTTCTAAAAAATATATATTAAGACATAGCTAATTAGGCTAAACCATCCACATAAAAAATAATGTTGAAGGTAGAATAGAAAATTGACATAAATCTTTAATTAATTCTTTGCAAATATACAATAACACAAATCTTCAAAGACCAAACCTGCTAGACAAAAACACAATTATATAGAAAAAGAAAAATCATAAAAACAATTCTATATACATCACAAATAAATATAGAACATTTAAAAAATCTTCAAAATTAATTGAAACATCTCTATTAATATCTTATTTTTTTTAAATATTATCTTTTTAGAGCAAATTCTTCATCTTTCATGAAACTTTGATGCCATCTTTTTTATTCATATATCTAGAAAATAAAATGCAATTGTAGATTGTTTGGCAAAAAAGATTTCTAATGTTAATCACATTTGTAATGTTTGGAAATGAGAGTCCTTGTCTTCTACTCAATCTTTATAGTTTATTCAACTTCTTCACAATGATTTGATTTGATCTGATCTGATCTGATCTGATACGATCAGATCTGATCCTTAAATCTTTTTTATTAAAATATTGTATTTTGTAATAAACCTTCTTCAATTATTAGCAACTATATATGTGAACTGGGACCCCTAATTAATATTAATGTTGACAATTCTCTAACTCTATATCTGTGAACTGGGACCCCTAATTAATATTAGTGCTGACAATTATCTAAGTCCTATTTTTCTGTGCACTTCCCTTGTCAAACAATTTATACTCCTTTGTCCTGCTAATCTTTATGAACCATATCCAACTCCAGGCCATGCTTTTCAAGAGACTGATCTGACAAGCTGATTGCCTTCTCATGACCATTTTCACAGGTCAAGCCAAATAATTTGAAACGTTTCGTACCCAACAAAATTTAGGTAGTTTTTATGAAGATAAGCTTTCAATTGCCCAGCTCTGCTCAATAGTCAAATGGCCAGGATTTAAAACTACATTAAAGTAGTGTACGGTATGGCTAACATGTACAAATGCACACCACCCTCTCTTTGCCTGCACGCCCTGTCATTTTAGATACGTTGACATCTCACCCATTTCCTTCTCCTTCCACTTCAGCATGGATAGACTTCTGATGGCTACCTCGCACCACCTGACGAACACACAAGGCACCCACTCCAGTTAAAGTGTACAAAATTGTATAGTTGATAGGACAATTCTTTTTCCAACATACCTACCTGTGTTAGCAATATCTTAGAATTTAAAATTTGCAGATAAACAATTTCTTTCCTGGAATACAACCAGGCTGTAATGCAGTTCTTGCTTAATTTGATGATGAATTCTATTCTTTTCTTTTTTGGAATCAGATTGGTCGCAGGAAAGTGCACTATGTCAGAGTTCAATTTCAAGTGGGAACACAATGAAAAAACTTATTTGAAGGATGCAATTAAAGGAAAAGCTAAAAATTTAATTGTGCAATTAAGGATTGGCTCTCATCATCTTAGATGCCAGATGGCAGGTGGAAGGTCCCCAAAGAAGAATGGGAAGCAAGAACTTGCATTTTTTGCAATAAAGGGGCAGTTGAAATTTGGCAGCACTTCATCCTTGATTGTGCAGTGTATGAGGATATCCATATTCAATTCGAAGACAATTTGAAAGTGAGTAGTCTGAATGAGTTATTTGAGGAGACAAGACTTCACAAGATGGCAAACTTTTTGGTCAAAATTCATAATAGGAGATCCAATGTCAAAAAGAACATGAAAACTTATTAGTGCTGGTCTCCTGGGTCCCTTAGACTGCTTGGTCTCGTGGATGTCATTAAGATTTCTTCTTCTTCTTCTTCTTCAGCTCACAAGTAAGAAGGCTTTACATGTAAAAATGGTGGTGATGATGAAAACTATAAATTAAGTTAATAGTATATGTTAGATCTGCAATATTTAATTGATATCATATTTTGATATACATGTAATCTAATTGATATAATATTTTGACATACATGTAATCTAAACAATTGATTACAATAAAAAAGAGAAATTAAAATGTTGCATAACAAAATGTATATAAGTATTTGTGATTTGTCTAGGATTCCTTGTAAATATATTAGCTATAATTTTGTATACAATGACTTATCTGGAATTCTA
Source organism: Sequoia sempervirens (assembly GCA_007258455.2). Lineage (NCBI taxonomy): Eukaryota > Viridiplantae > Streptophyta > Pinopsida > Cupressales > Cupressaceae > Sequoia > Sequoia sempervirens. The sequence continues at coordinate 90,381 of VDFB02086853.1, read as the reverse complement.
TTGACTAATGAAATTGAGATGTTAATATAATTTTCACATCACCTTAGACAAATATTAATTATTGCTAACTCACTATTTTCCTAGTACAAAGTTTGTGTTGTATTAGTTTAGATATATTTATTGATTGCTATAAAATATACAAATATATATTATTATCTACTATGGTACTATTAATTCAATATATTAGAATAATCTAACAATAAGTATAATCCAATAAATGCATGTATGTTTTTCTTAACCAAACTACCAATACCTAATTTAACTAATTAAACTAAAGTTTGGGCATGTTTCAATTGTAGAGACTAATGTAGGATCATCACTTGATAGTGTGATAATCTTGGATCATTCTAGAAAGTGGCTTTTGTGCTTTAATTTAGTTGTTTGTTTATGAGTTTATGGTTACCAATTTGTGGTAGAGAAAGTTAATGCATTTCATCATAGTTTGAAATTATCTATTGTGATTTTGAGCATAATTTGAGTTAATGTTGAAGAATTCTATTCTAGCATTTGAGGTGATTGGACAATAAAAAGATAACGGATCAACTTGAGAACATCTATGGGTGGATAGTTGTGCATATTTGTGATTGTTCTTTTTTCCATAGGTTATTTTGGGTTTGTGCCAAGATTGATTATTTGGTAAGGTTGTGGTAACTGTTGGAGAGTTGTGTGTCATATAGCATAGCATTTTTCCACTATTAGACTATTAGAATTTTTAATTTTATTATTTTTAGTTGACAAAACATTTCATGTAATTTTGAGCTTTATGCTACCTTAAGGCCGATGACGATCATGTGGGAAGCCAAGGGAGGATATTTGCATGTGTATGTGGGGTTTCAAGTCATTTAAATGAAAGTGAACTAGCTTAGATGGAGTAAAGGCATGAAAGGTAAGTATAACAAGCGAGTAAGGACTAAGAGGAAAAGTGATGCAATGATGATTACAATGTGGGATATCATCTAAAAGAGTGAATTTGGCATGTAGGAGTGTTGTTTTTGTGCTAAAAATATTTATGTGGCCACTCACAAGTTAGGAAGTGGTGTTTCCAAAGTTACGTATTAGTGTGCGAGAGAAGCCATTGTGATATATTGTAACTGTGTTAGTGAAATCAATATGATAATAAGGAATCTTTAATACAATTTAATCCAAAAATCCTTATCAAATAAGGAACATTCCAAAGGCTAGGTTTTTTCCTCATTGAGGGCTTTCACAAGATAGATCTTGTATTTTGTGTGAATTTTTCACGTCAATTATCTTTTTTATATGGGTTGCATAGTTAGAAAATCTCTCTTTGGACCATATTTCTATGATTGCATTAGATGGTATCATATCAAGGTCAATCACATATTAGTGTTGGATTATTGGTGTCAAGTGAGCACACCTATTTTAAGTAGCTTTTTTTAATGAATTTAAGAAAAAGGGATAAAGAGTGTTGATGCAAATTAAGGTGTAAGTATAAAAAGAGAAAGTGTGTCATGGTCATTCAATACTTTTCAAGAGTTAAATAATTTTTTTCGAATTGAGATAGTCCACAAGAGGGTTGCAAATGGAAGTGCTAACTATGAGGTAATTTTCAAGGGGTGACTGTGGATAGATAATCGACCCAAAGGTAGTCTTGATCAAGTTAGTATTTCATCAAAGAGAGGGTGAGGAATCTTTAATAATGTAGGAATAATTGAGGAGATGTAACATATGTTGAAGGAAATGTGGAATCAAGTGGATGCACTAGAACAAGATTGTTCTAGATGAACCCTAATCCTAGAGCCAGGGAGAGCGATGAGGAGGAACAAGAAGCATATCTTGTGGAATAATTTGGGAGTGAAGATGATAAGGAGGAGATAATGTTGATGACCATTATCAACATTTGTAAGAGGACCAAAATGGATATTCCAAATTATTTTGGGAATTTCAACCTCGAGGAGTTAATAGACAAGATTAGTGATCTAGAAGAACATTTTTATTATGAGGACATTATGGACCTAGATAGAGTGAAATTTTCAAAGACCAGACTAAAATATCATATGGTGATATGGTGAAAGGAAGTACAATTGGAAATGAATAGAAAGGGAAACCCTAACATTGCTTAATGGGATCAAATGGTGGAGAAGCTAATCACTAGTTGGATTATTGAAGGAGTTACACAATTTGTAATAGGGAAAGGTAAATATAGAAGAGTGCAATGATGAATAATATAGGCTAACAATTATGAGGAATGGGATGAGAAAGTGGTGAAATATGTCAACAGGGTGAGAGAATCCATCCAAGCGGAGTTGGGTATGTAGAATATTTAGATAGTAGAGGATGGGCCTACTAGTTGGCTCTCACTACAAAGAAGAAGCTAAAATACTAGGAGGATAAGAAGAATTGCTAGAGAGGAAGAGAGGAGAAGAAATAAGGCAATAACATGATATGAATAAATAGGGGAGAAACCAAAAGAGGTAAGGAAGAGGTAACCAATATCATAATGAAAGAGAAGGAAAAAATTACCACTGTGGAGAGAAAGAAGATGATATGAACTATCATAAAAAAAAGTGAGATGATTGATGAGTTAAAAGTTTGTCTAAATCTTTGTTAGATTTTAAGTCTATAGTTTAACCTTTCTTCATCAGTTGCCACTATTAGTTTTATAAAATCAAGATTTTTAAGATATATTAAAGGAGTAAAATATGTACTTTAGGAAGCAATTTCTACAAGAACTAATTCAAGCAATTGTATGTAACTAAAACAGGGTAAATAGAGATATCCTATAGCTATGGAGAATAGCAATGGAGATTCCTTGAAAAGAACACTATGGATATTTTTTTTATTTACCACTGAGTATAGTGTTTAACTTAGTATGTTGTTATAACAATAGAGATGATGTCTTAAGAAAGAGTGGCCATAGGCCACACACTCTTTGTTATTCAATTGTTGTACTTTGGTTTTAAAATTTTAAAACAACTTGTATATTTTTAATATAGTTTGTTAATTGACTAAAGCCATATAAGTTATAGTGTGCATAATGTAGATAGCTACTTGTTATCATTATTATCATAAAAATAACTTTGTCATTATTATTTGAATTGTCTTCAAAGCACTTGTGAGCATTTTTTATTTCCTCATTAGTAGGCTGGGAGACAGGGCCCATTCTAAAGACACCAATGATGGTATTTCTTTTGTTGTTTTCTTTATGAGTAGACAAGGTATGTTTTATATGTTGTGTGAATTGATTCCAATCTAAGACAATTAATTAATTTAGTATGTGTTTGAATTAATAAGTTGTATAATTAATTTTCTTTACTTTAAATTATTTGTGATAGTTTTTGTACCATTAAACTCATTTTTTTGCCCTTCAACCATTGAGAAAACTTCCATTACATCTTTCAAAAATTTATGCCCTAGAATTGACATAGGGTAAACCAAACCATAAAATTAAATATCAACCCACTCTCCAAATATAGTACTACGAAAATAATCTTTGATTTTGTCCCAACATTTTTGCATCATTGTTGGGGAAAATCATTAAAGGCTTGTTATTCTAGTAAGTTGAGTTAGGACTAGTGCATCAAGGAGAAATTCCACATAATTGTTGACCTTGCCAAGGAAATTTCCCTTGGTTTGCATTGTATTAATTCATATAGATGTGTCAGTCATGTTAGATATGAAAAAGATAGATTTGACAAACAAATTATAAGAAGTAGCTCAATAAAACAAGAAATAAGGCCACAATTTGTGAACAAGCCACTAAAAAAGAAGCTAGTTGAACATAATCTTGAGAAGTGTGTGATTGAATCAACTACCATTGAATTTGATCTTGAATCACCACCTAGTGTTCCCTTAGCACAACTAGAAATACTTGAACCTACAAAATAATCTTTTAAAATCATTACCCTTGAGTTTTTCAAACAATTTGTGGTCAAATGAATTGAAAAGTGGTAAACCTTTAGAAAAGAAGCCATTTCGTCTTATTGGACATCTTAGGAATTGGGAATTATGGATGACGTAGATAGAAACAATAATAAAAATGGCCAAACCTTGACCAATATGATCCCATTACATTTGAATTTCTTTGTCAATCCTGAAAAAATATGCCCCATTCAACTCTACCAATTTTTCAAGGAATTTCTATTGAGGATCATGACATGTTCTTCTTTGAATTTGATTTATTATGTCACAACTATTACTACCAAAGTGATGCTCAAAATATTAATCTCTTTCCAACTAAAATAAAGGATGTTACATTACAATGGTTCATGGGACTTGGATGACACTCTATTTGTACATGGGATACTATGAAGGAATGATTCTTGAAAAAATATTAGGACTATTACAAGAAAAAGGAAGTTTGGGATGAGATTTTTTAGATGACACAACAAGAAGAGGAAATATTAGAAGACTTCCTTGAAAAATTCTCATTTAGTCTTCAAAGAACAAGACAAACAATCTTATCTAATAAGGCTATAAAAATTATTTTTCTAAGGAGAATTCATGATGAATATATTGATTCTTTGAATCTTATAGGTGGTGGAGATATTTCTAAAGTGGGATTTGACAAAATTTGTGATATTTGCATGAACTACTCAAGATTCCATCGATTTATAAGGAGCTATTTTGGAAAGAATATTTCCAAGGAAGCACAACACATATTACCAAGAGAGAACTAGGCAAATTACTTGATGACTTGAAAACGAATCTCTTAAGTCACTTAGAGAAACAAATAGATACTTTAGACACACACAAAAATTAGGAAGAATTTGAAAATTCACTTTCCATATTTTGTCCTATATGTCATAAGAAACACTGTAGTGAGGAATGCCCCTATAATAAAACACAAATTTCTTCCCTAGAGGATGTTAGTAGAAATACTAGACCTTATGAACCTTACCTATAGACATGAAATAAATGGAATATATAGAAGAACATGTTTATTATATCACTCAATAGAGTCCTTGGCCACCAAGTATGATTAATAAGTTTAATGTACCTTATAACATGGGGCATAGTGGGAAATCTAGTTATTTTCTTGTTCAATATAGATGGCATGGAGGTTGGTAACAACCTCTATCCTATCCATAGTGGCCAAACCAATACCAATATGCTCCACAACCATTGCAACAAGCATCGAGGACATGACCACCATTTCCATAATATCCATCATATTTGGCACCACCTATTATCATCCCATACCAATAATCACAACAACAATTTCTACCCCCTATACCACTAGCATCTAATAATTAGCCATCCAATCCATCACAACCACCAAATGAAACAACAATTTTTGCTCAACCTACACCAAATCCAAACAATAAGGTGGCACAACCTATTTATAATAATGAGGTGACAGGATACCCAACTTATCTTGTTAATACACTAGATATTAATGTATTACAACTTAGATAGGGGAAAGATCTTCAAGGACCTACAATTACTAAGTTGCAAGAGTCAAAAGAAGAATATGTAGAAAAGCAACCTAGGCATGATGAAACATGTATATAACCAACACCACCTTCATTTCTTGATCTATTTCATTTCCAACCTACAAAAAGGAAGTAACTCAACCTAAATTTAATTTTATTAATAAATTAAGAATTGTCAATGTTAATATTCCTCTTTTGCAAGCAATCAAGGATATTCAAATATACACAAAGATAATTTGAGAGTTTTGTACTTGAAAGAAAAAAATAAACAAGACCCAAAAATCATTCAAGTTATTGGGCAACTTGCAGATCTTATGCTTGGGAATATTTCAGGTCCCAAGTATTTTGATCTTGAGAATCCTATGATGCAGGTATGTATTGGTCATATTATTATTCCAAATACACATTGATTTGGGTGTTGTTATCAATGTTATGTTTAATGAAACCAAAGAAAAATTATGTCTTCAAGGACTTAGGCCTACACCTATAGTTCTTCAAATGGAAGATTTCTCTTTAGTTAAACCTAAATGTATGATTCAAGATGTTATTATTCTTGTTGATTCTTGGGAATACCCAATTAATTTTATAATCTTGCAGCCTAGAATAAAGTTGGGGGATACCCTTTTATTTTTAGAAGACCTTGGTTGGCTACAACATATGCTTTCATCAATTGTCACTCAGGTAATATGGTCATATTCAATGGGGAACAAATGAAGTAGTTAACATTGTACCCACTAACACAATTGTTATTATATACAAATGACTCACTATGGGTTAATAGTGATTTGGATGAATCTCTTCCTGTTTTAGCAATTGATTAGAGTCTTGATTTTCATGAACCATCTCAAGATTTTATTGTAGCTATTTTTTACAAAATTTGTATTCATCTAATGATGTTTTAGAAATATTATTTTTCACTCTTGTATAGATGATATATGTCCATTTGATAATTTTCAATAGGTGATTCACAATCTTTCCAACATTTTATTACAATTACACCAATTTCTACCAAATAATTGTTTATATAACCCATTCTTATTTACTAAAATGATCATACCAATTTTTCTATCACCATCCACTTCACAATTAGAAACTGTAGATTAATATTCTCAATCATAAGTACTGGAAATCTTACCAGGACACAATTAATATTAATCCATAATTAAGTACTCCGCAAATTTATGATTTGATTGTTATGCTAGAAACTCATAAAGCTACATTTGCAAGGGAATATCAAGATATGTGTGGTATATATTTGAACACGTGTACACACCATATTTATATGGAATAAGGTACTCATCCATTAAGACAACCAAAACAAAGACTAAATCCCATTTTGTGTGAAATTGTTAAGGAGGAATTGCAAAAGTTATTAAATGTAGGCTTTATTTATCCAATTTAAGATAACCAATGGGTTTCCCCTTTGATAGTGGTTCCTAAGAAAAATGGTAAGTGGTGAATTTGTGTTGATTATAGATCTCTTAATAAAGAAACCAAAGAGGATCATTTTCTATTGCCTTTTATTGATCAAGTTCTTGACACTCTTGTAGGGAAAAAGTTATTTTCTTTCTTGGATGGTTTCAGTGGATACAATTAGATCAAGATAGCACTTGAAGACCAAGGAAAAACTACTTTCACTTGTTCTTGTAAGACATTCACATATAATGTTTTACCCTTTGGTTTATGTAATATTCTTGCAACTTTTCAAAGGGAAATTTTAAGTATCTTTGTTGATCTTATTCATGATTGTGTTGAGGTATATATGGATGATTTCAATATTTATGGTAATACTTATGAGGAAGCTAAGGAAAATATTGAACAATTTCTTTAGATATGTGAAGATACTAACCTATCTCTCAATCATGAGAAATGTCATATTCTAATAATAGAAGGTATAGTGTTAGGCCATTAAATTTCTTTTGAAGGTATTGAAGTAGATCCTAAAAAGCTATAGATCATTCAAGATTTTCCTACACCTATTTGTCAAAAAGATGTTCGTAGTTTCCTGGGGCATGCAAGATATTATATAAGGTTTATTCAAGAAATAAGTAAAATTGCCTCACCTCCTTTTTTAAGGAAAATATAATATCTTCTCATGGAAAACAAAGTGTAATAAAGATTTTGAGATGGTTAAGGAAAAGATTATTACTACACCATTATTACATGAACCAAATTTCAAATTACCATTCCATATTCATGCTGATACTTTTGACACCTTGATGGGAGAAAAATTGGGAAAAAATATGGTAAAATTTTATTCTATGTATTACATAAGAAGAAATTTCATAGGTGTTTAGGTAAATTACATAGTAACTGAAAATGAATTTCTAGTTGTTGTATATTTGCAATTAATAAATTTTGTCATTATATCACATGATATAAAGTGTTTTTTCATACCAATCATTATGTAATTCACTTTTTAATAACTAAACATATTATTAATGGAAGAGTTATTATATGGTTAATATTATTATTACAAGAATTTGACATTATTGTACTTGATAAGCTTGGTCATGAGAATATTGTTGCAGATTTTTTATCCAGGTTACAACATGAAAGTGAGCCTATTCCAGTTGATGATACATTTCCAAATAAACATTACCTTTACAATTTCTTTTTTAAGAGTCCTTGATTTGCTGATATTTCTAACTATTTAGTCACTTACAAGTTTCCTCCTATTTTTTTTTCCTAGAGACCGTGGGAAACTTGTTTGACTAAATGGTCAATACACATGGATCAATGATTTTTTCTTTCACACTAGTATTGATAATGTCATGCATCATTATGTAGCCAAAGATTGTGTCTTTGATAAACTACGAGAATGTCATAATGAACCATGTGTAGGATACTTTGTAGCTCAACATACCGCCAACAAGATTCTTACTGATGTTGGAGCATCCCGGGTGATTGGCAATCTACATCAACCAAATGTGTTTTAGTTTGATTTGTGTTGTAGTTTGATATTCATTTTGGTTTGACAATAATTTTTTGGATTTATGGTCTGGGTGGCAGAGTGAAATGATATTATTGTCATTTTCAATTGAAAAAATGTCTTATTTAAATCATATTTGTAGTTTGATCTTTCTTGCAATGGAATAAACCATGACTCTTGGTTTGGTAGGGGAGAGAGAAAGAGTGTAGGGTGACAAGTTTATGAAAGGATTTATATATATATAATGAATTTATTTTTTACACCACACAACCTAAAGGTGATTAAAACATGTAGATTATGATATAAAAAATTAATGCAAAGGAAATCAAGGAGGCCTCATAGTGGGAGAGTAATTTTAAAATTTTAAAGAAAATAATTAGTGCCACATGATGAAGAGAAGTCGCGTAGGCAAGAAGGGAGGTTTTCAAATAAAAATGGAAGGAGGAACAATATGAAGGGGGCCAAATACATGACAGGTTCATAAAAATAGAAGAAACAAAGGTTGCATGGGGTAAAACAAAAGTGAAAAGTAATGAAAAATAAATTTAGATTAAATAGTGTAGGCTACACAAGGAAGAAAGAAGAATTATTTATGATATATTTTTGAAAAAGAGGAGCATACAAAGGAAATAAAAATAAATTTGATAAGCTGAGTTTGAAGTGTTTGAATTGGGAGTTACAATAGAGGAGTGTAAAATTGAAATTTGTGGATTGTATATGGGTCATTGTCAGTGAATAAAATAAATAAATTTGGAATTGAATTTGAATGCAAGTAAAACTTTAAATGTCTAGAATATTTGATTGATTGGAAAATAAATCAAATTGTTTTCATTGTTGTGTCAATTTTAAATTGAAGTTAATTAAAAAATTTAATTATCACATTAAATCAATTATCGACTGTGAATTTTCCAGTCTAATAAGACTCAACAAATTTGATCTGCACCATTTGCTATCAGAGCAAGAGAAGATATGAGAGATTTGCACGACTATAGTTGGAGAAGACCCTGCGAGTTGATGTTGTGGGTAATTAAAAGAGAGAAGACCTACAATTGTAGAGGGTACCAACATGGCATACTGAGGACATGTATGGAGAGGACCATAAAATGATGACAATGCAGTCATCATGGAGATGCTGAGAGGAATCATAGCAAGAATGGATGTGATGGAAATAACACAACAAAGAGGAGTACCTATGGTAGATTTCAATGAGGATGAAAATGAATTAGAATCCCCTGAAATTGATTTGGAAGATGGAGAGAATGTGGTGGAGAGAATATTTTTATGAGCATTGGCCAAACTTAGTAGTAAACCTCAATTGGATCCCCCCACGTACAATGGAAGTTTGAATCCAAAATATTTTATTGATTGGATTTCAAAGATGGAGAAATATTTTGATTTTGAATCCATTGAAGAGCTAAAATGAGTTAATTTTACATGCACAAAGTTCAAGGGGCATGCTTCCCTATGGTGGGAATGCATATAAATGGAAAGACAATGAAGAGGAAAAGAAAAAAATAAATCTTGGGTGAGGATGTTGATGAAGTTGAAGGAAAAATTCTTCCCCACAAATTACCAAATAAATTTATTCAAGAAGTTGCAAAATTTCAAACAAAGGGAGAGAACGTGCAAGAATACACAGAGGAGTTTTACAAGTTGAACATACAAGCTAGACATGTAGAAGATGATGTAGAGAAAGTGTAAAGGTATGTGAATGGGATACATAATTCCATTCAAGATGAGATGAGCATGATAATAATAACCAACTTTGAAGAGGCATACCAATATGCATTGAAGGTGGAAGAAAAGATAGCAATAAGGTAGCAAAATAATTCTTAAGATAGAGGAAATTTTTTGTGGGGAAGAGGACCATCCAATAATGATAGAGAACATCAAAACCATCAAGAAGAAGCAAGAAAATTACATGCAAGTGCACAAGACAATAGAGGAAGATGAGAATTTTCAAGAGGAAGAGGAGATTACTCTCATGGAAGAGGGTCATTTGGAAGAGGTAGAGGAAGAGGTTTTAGCAGTACATATTTCCAATGTGGGGAAATGAGACATCAGGAATTTGAATGTCCACAAATACAAACTGATGTAGAAAAGGGAAAAGAGGCAAGGTTGCATGTAGCACAAGCTGAAAATTACATGGTGACTTCACCAAGGTGGGGAGATGATCCCAAGGATGGAGAATCATTAATGTTATGAAGAATTTTTTGAATCTAGAAAAGGAGAAATTGAAACCAATCCAAAGAAGGAATCTATTTCTTACAAGGTACAAGGTGAGTGGAAAGTGTTGTAAAGTCATTATTGACAATGGTAGCATTGATAACATAGTCTCTAAAGAGATGGTGGACAATTTGAAGTTGAAAAGAATCAAACATCCCAACCTATATTGAGTTTCATAGTTGCAAAAGGAGCATCAATTGTTGGTAAATGAACAATGTTTGGTGAGTTTTCAAATTAGTAATTACAAAGATAAAATAATATGTGATGTAATGCTAATGAATGAATTCTATGTTATTTTGGGAAGACCGTGGAAATATGATAGACAAGTTGTTCATGATGGAAAGTTGAATACATATACCATCAAAAAGAGTGGAAAATAATATGTTTGAATCCTTTCAAGGATAGGGAAGAAGAGAGTGAAGGAAAACCAAATGTGTGTTTGGTGAATGGAGACAATTCGTGAAGGAGCTGAAAAAGGAAAAGACGTGTTTTGCAATTATGCCCAAGTTTACAATAGTCAAGGTTAAAAAGAAAAGTGAAGAGTTTCCAAGTAAAATTTAGAAAATTTTAGATGAATATGAAGCTATATTAATGATGGAGCTTCTCAATCTATTGCCACTAATAAGAGATATAAGTCATTGTATGGATTTGATTCCTAGTGCATGTTTTCCCGATAAAGCAACATATAGAATGAAACCCATGGAGAATGAAGAGAGAAATTGGAAAGTGCACGAATTGTTGGATAAGGGGTTGATTAGAGAGAGCTTGAGTCCATGTGTTGTTCTAGTAGTGTTGATACCAAAGAAATATGGAGAAGTTACTCCAATAAAATTCTACTAGAATTCCCTAGGGTTCTAGCTGACCCCTGGGCAAATGTTTGTGGACTCTAGAGCCATAAATAAGATCAAAATAAAATACCAATTCCCATTGCCATGAATGTATAATATGATGGATTATTTGAATGGGGCTAAATAATTCTCAAAAAATTATTTAAAGAGTGGTTATCATCAAATAAGAATAAGAGAGGGAGATGAATGGAAGACTACTTTCAAAACCAAGGATAGGTTGTATGAGTGGTTGGTGATGCCATTTAGATTGATGAATGCTCCAAGAACTTTCATGAGGCTGATGAACAAAGTCTTGAAGCCATATCTTGGTAAGTTTGTAATTATGTATTTGGATGATATTCTTATTTTTAGTAAGACAAAAGAACATTTGTAGCATGTTAGACTGGTTTTGTAAAGGCTAAAAGAAAAGGAGTTGTTGGTCAATTTGAAAAAAAATAGTTTCATGAAGGAAGAATTGGTGTATTTAGGGTTTGTAGTTTCTAGTAGTGGTTTGAAAATGGACCCAGAAAAAGTAAAAGCTATAATTGATTGGCCTTCACCAAAGAGTATGTTAGAAGCAATAATCTTCAATGGATTAGTGAGCTTCTATAGGAAGTTCACTAAAAATTTTAGTGGGATTTTTACACCAATTACGGAAATAATGAAAGGTAATCAGAAGGAGTTTATGTGCACAGTTGCAACAAAGAAGAGTTTCAATATATTAAACAAAAAGCTGATGGAGCAGCTCATGTTAGTACTTCCATATTTTGGAAAAGTGTTCCAAGTAGATTGTGATGCAAGTGGGAAAGTGATAGGAGGTGTTCTAAGTCAAGGGGGAAAACCAATAGCTTACTTTAGTGAGAAGTTAAATGAGGAAAAAAGGGAGTACTCCATGTATGATCAAGAGTTCTCTGCAATTATGTAAGCATTTAAGAAGTGGAGACACTACTTGCTACCAAAGGAGTTTGTGTTGTAGATTGATCATCATGTATTGCAATTCATTAACATAAAAGGTAAATTGACTCAAAATAATGTGAAATGGATTGATTTTATTCAAATTTATTCATTTGTTTTGAAGCATAGAAGTGACAAATCAAATAGAGTTTTTGATTCTTTAAGTAGGAGGTGTTTGTTGTTGAATGAGCTAAGTAAATGTTGTTGGTTTTTATTTTATGGGAGAGTTGTATGAAGAATATGCAAATTTTAAAGAAGCTTGGACAACGTGCAAAAACCTAATGAGGTTGGATAGAACTCCTTGGTTGGATTATTTTATTCAAGAGAAATTGTTGTTCAAAGGGAAGAGGTTGTGCATACCACAAGAATCAATGAGGGGGAATTTTATGAGGGAAAAACATAGTGGGGGTTTGAGTGCATATTTTGGAATGGACAAGACATTAGCACAATTGAAAGAGAGTTATTATTGGTCAGGGATGAGTGCAGATGTAAAAAGAATGGTGCAAGATTGTCGAATATGTCAACTTGCCAAAGGAGTGAGGAAAACATAGGATTGTACAAGCCACTACTAATACCCAAAAGGCCATGGGAATGCATTAGTATGGACTTTGTTTCAGGGCTACCATGAACACAATGAAGTAATAATTTAGTTATTTTTGTGGTGGATATATTTTCTAAGATGGTTCATTTCATACCTTTTCAAAAATATAATGATGCTTCCCACACAGAAAATTTATTTTTCAAAGAGGTAGTTTGGTTGTATGCCTTGCCAGAGAGTATTGTTTTAGATCTGGACACTAATTTTGTTGGCCATTTTTTATGCACTTTGTGGAAGAAATGGGAGTTCACAATTGGGATATAGTTTAGCTTAACATCCTCAAACAAATGGTCAATCTAAGGTTGTGAATTAGATTTTGGTTAATTTTTTGAGGTGTTTGGTAGGTGAAAAACCCAATTAGTTGGATTTCATATTGATTCAAGCAGTGTTTGCATATAATAATTCAATTAATAGAATTATAGGAATAATTCCATTTCATATTGTGTATGGATATAGTCCCTAAGGAGTTCATGAGTTGAGGGACAATGTAGAATTGGGACTAAAGAGTGCAGTTGCAAAGGATTTTGTAGAGTATATTCATGATTTGAACAAAGAAATGAAGGAGAATTTGGAGAAGACTATCATCAAATATAAGGAGTATGCTAATGTACATAAGAGATTGTAGGAATTTCAGGTTGGTGACTTAGTGATGGCACTGTTAACCATCCAAATTTCCACCCCTGCCAAGTTGTGGAGAATTCAACAAATTTGGAGCAACATGGGACTACTTTCAGGCTATGGGTATCCTATTGTGAAAGTAGACCCCTAGATTATGGGTTGGATCCCCTTTTGGTGTCACCTAAACTATTCCTTACTAGGAAAAGGGGACAAAGAAACATGAAAAGAAAAACTAAACCCCTATGGTGATGCACCTAATGTTATTTCCTTGAACCTATACTGTTGTTTTCACACACAGTTTCATCAAAATCTCAGCTTAACTTGACACAACTCAGATATTTTAATATATTAATGCATAAGTGTTTTGCAAGGAGGCTTGGTTCTCTTAACACTTTTGAAGGAAAGGAATTCTTTCATAAGTAAAATAGCTATTTGACCCATCACACAACTTACAACCTACATAAATATATATTTATTCTACCTAAAGGTTCTAAAATGAGACAAACATTAAAGGAGTTACCAAAACTCACAAGAAAATTCATCAATCACCACACTACACTCAATAAAGTAGCTTCTAAGAAAGTAAAACACTGAATTTCATTAATAAAAATGGTGTTACATACTACTATATATGTCTGATATTGAGTCACAATGCAGTCTCTTGCTTGAAAAAGCTCCAAGATAAGCTAAAATGCCTGTAGAAAGAAAGAAATAACTCCTCAAAACCTCAAGTTTGAAGATACTTAAGCAATTTTGAAACAACTGCTCACACATGTCCTTCTAGAAACCCTAGTCGGATGCAACATAAAGGCCAAAAAAGAACCTTCCAAAACTCCTCCAAAATGCCTCCAAAATGCAGAAAAGTCAAGCTCTTACCCAACCATACGAAAATCATGACAAAAATGCCTCTAAAATGCTCCCATTTCCTCCAAAATCCCAGTCAAAGACAACCTTCACATTTTGCACATGTTGGTCAATATTCCTCCAAATTGCTTTGACTCGTACTTGGCACCAAGTCATTAACCTCCAAACTGCCTCCAAACTATTTGCATTAACATAAATAACCTTCAACCATCTCCCTTGACCATATTTTGAAAACAAAACACCTTTACTTTGCACTTAAAATAACATTTATAATTAAGTGATTTATAAATTATCACTTAATAAAAATGTCACATTTAAAATCAATGCAAAATAAATAAAGGGCTCAACCTATATGGGAGATCACAATGCAAAACAAAACTAAGTCCTAAAGATTCTTGTGCATAAGATATAAGGCAGGAACACTAGTTACATTGCAAAAAAAAATTAAAAGATAGGCAAAAATGCCTATTCCTATGTTGGCATACATTAGGGTTAGAAACCCTAACAAGCAAAACTGACAAAAAGAAAACAATGCATTTTATTTTGTATTCTCTAAAGAATTTGAGCCGCTAAGGGTTTCATTGAGCTCCTATAGAAACTTTCATGGTGAATTCCAAAACAACAGTGGTGTTTCCTCCAATAGACCTTGAGCAAAAAACAAAAATGCAAGCTCAGGTGAGCTTCCTGTAAGCACAATTTTAGCTCTTTCTTTCATTTACTGTAGAAAACATGCTTGCTCAAGCTCTGTGAGTGGAAAAGATGAATATATCCCTTTGAACACTGTATTTCATCCCGTATTCTATGCATTTTAATGCACTGAGGCTGCATCTTCATAAAGATGAGTTTCTATTTAATTTTCTATGTTCCTTTCTACAGATTATGTATTGCAACAATTCATAGACGCAGCTTTAACTCTCCTCTCTGTAGAAATTTTTTTCTCATTTCGAGCCCTACCTTTTCAAGGCTTCTGTGTATTTCCTGAAGCTTCTATATTTTCCTCGTGATGCCAAATAGTAGTGGCCAGCATTGCCATAATCACCTTTACCATAAAATGATCATGCAAGATTATAATATGAATGAGATTTCATGAGAGTGATCAGTTAAAACAAGAGCTATTTCTGTCGACTGTTCCACAAGACCATGTTGTCGTGTAAAGAAAAAACTTGGTTTTCTAAATGATTCAATGCCATTGCACAGTACGAGTATGAGTCAAAGACTCTACATATCTTTTGCATTCCTTCATGAGCATTGCCTTTTTTCTGCTCTTTTTGCCTTGGTATGTCACCACTACACCCATGGCTTTGAGTTCATCTATCTGCTCCTTTAGCAATATGTTTGAGTCAGTCAACACTGGCCTTGAAAAACTCTCTAATGATGTCTTTGTAGGCTGATCCCAATCAGGCTCTAAGATATGTTGTTCTGCCACCATGTTAGCTTCATAACTTGGGTGTAGGGTATCTTCATCATCCTCATAACTCGGGTGTACTTCTTGAATCTCCAATATTCAAGTAATTTTTCAAGAGTGAGCCTTTGATGTGCTCTTTTCCCAACCTCCTCATTTGCACAGTCAACCCATCAATCTTCAATGTTGGGCTCATGCTTGTATTTCTTGTCAACATAATTATGAATTCGCTTAAATGGGTCAAGACCCCTGGTTACATCATATGTTTGGAAACCATAATATTGTAACTTTTCCTTAAGTATGAATTACTTAAATGGGTCAAGACCCCTAGTCAAGACCCCTAGTGATTTATAAATTATCACTTAATAAAAATGTCACATTTAAAATCAATGCAAAATAAATAAAGGGCTCAACCTATATGGGAGATCACAATGCAAAACAAAACTAAGTCCTAAAGATTCTTGTGCATAAGATATAAGGCAGGAACACTAGTTACATTGCAAAAAAAAATTAAAAGATAGGCAAAAATGCCTATTCCTATGTTGGCATACATTAGGGTTAGAAACCCTAACAAGCAAAACTGACAAAAAGAAAACAATGCATTTTATTTTGTATTCTCTAAAGAATTTGAGCCGCCAAGGGTTTCATTGAGCTCCTATAGAAACTTTCATGGTGAATTCCAAAACAACAGTGGTGTTTCCTCCAATAGACCTTGAGCAAAAAACAAAAATGCAAGCTCAGGTGAGCTTCCTGTAAGCACAATTTTAGCTCTTTCTTTCATTTACTGTAGAAAACATGCTTGCTCAAGCTCTGTGAGTGGAAAAGATGAATATATCCCTTTGAACACTGTATTTCATCCCGTATTCTATGCATTTTAATGCACTGAGGCTGCATCTTCATAAAGATGAGTTTCTATTTAATTTTCTATGTTCCTTTCTACAGATTATGTATTGCAACAATTCATAGACGCAGCTTTAACTCTCCTCTCTGTAGAAATTTTTTTCTCATTTCGAGCCCTACCTTTTCAAGGCTTCTGTGTATTTCCTGAAGCTTCTATATTTTCCTCGTGATGCCAAATAGTAGTGGCCAGCATTGCCATAATCACCTTTACCATAAAATGATCATGCAAGATTATAATATGAATGAGATTTCATGAGAGTGATCAGTTAAAACAAGAGCTATTTCTGTCGACTGTTCCACAAGACCATGTTGTCGTGTAAAGAAAAAACTTGGTTTTCTAAATGATTCAATGCCATTGCACAGTACGAGTATGAGTCAAAGACTCTACATATCTTTTGCATTCCTTCATGAGCATTGCCTTTTTTCTGCTCTTTTTGCCTTGGTATGTCACCACTACACCCATGGCTTTGAGTTCATCTATCTGCTCCTTTAGCAATATGTTTGAGTCAGTCAACACTAGCCTTGAAAAACTCTCTAATGATGTCTTTGTAGGCTGATCCCAATCAGGCTCTAAGATATGTTGTTCTGCCACCATGTTAGCTTCATAACTTGGGTGTAGGGTATCTTCATCATCCTCATAACTCGGGTGTACTTCTTGAATCTCCAATATTCAAGTAATTTTTCAAGAGTGAGCCTTTGATGTGCTCTTTTCCCAACCTCCTCATTTGCACAGTCAACCCATCAATCTTCAATGTTGGGCTCATGCTTGTATTTCTTGTCAACATAATTATGAATTCGCTTAAATGGGTCAAGACCCCTGGTTACATCATATGTTTGGAAACCATAATATTGTAACTTTGCCTTAGTTGTCTTGGTTTCCCCCTCACTCAAGCACTGATACCTTCTTATACCAAAGGTAAATTTTATGTTTCATTCTCCAAAATTTTCTTTGTATGCTCTATAGGAGTCTAGTATATGTCTAGTATCATATGATTACCCTGGCATGTTCATGAATCTACCTTTGATAAACTGACATCTAATAAGTTGTATACAACTAGCTCATCTACTTGTTCCTGTGGGTAGTATTGTGACCATTTTGACATGTAGGACATAATTACTTTAAAAAAAATTAGCATTTCTATTTCTACTACAAAGCTTGCTTCAAAGCCCTAACACTTTTCCTCTACAAGAGATGACTGTTAGTGAAGCATGTCTCCTATTCCTACTGCCAATTCTTGAACTTTCATGCAGAGACACTTTCACAATAGTATCCTTTTGATGGCACTGTCATAAATACTTTCATTATGTAGTCATAAATGTTGCTATTGATTCAATGTCTTCATAAAGGAGCATAGATTAAGATTGTAAGAGTTCATTTCCATCTATGTAATGACTATACCTTGCTATCCTTGTGCAATAAAAAATAGTGTCACCATTCATGATGACTGTCATATGTAGTTTAAGGTATGCCATCTATGCTGCCTCATTTGACTAAGCTCAACTGAGGTTTGTCCTTTGTGCAAAATATTATCTTTGAAATGCCTATTTGATGACTCTCCTTTGCTTTGTAAATTGTCATACCTATCTTTGGTATAATTTTTATTAGAACTATCATATATTGTGACACTTGAATCAAACATTGCAGTATCTATTTGATGTTTAGTGACTATAAAATGCAGATAATGGATAATCATTTGTAATTGAGCACATGACATTATATATTAGATGTAGAACCTCTTCTTTCTTGTGCTTGGCATGATATTAGCACATGATAACACTATACTTGATTGACATGAACTCATGATACTTATCCATTTGGTGTTTGTTGATTGCACTCTTGTGAAGATTTCCATCACTATCTTGCCACATAGCTCTTCCATCTCTTCCACATGTTGATCTCTTACTTTGTTATGGCTCAGTACTACTCATGATACATATCACTTGTCTCTTAAATGCATTTAAGACCATTGATATTCCTAGATTACTCCAACCTTCATGATTTATCCCTAACAATTGCTTGTTGCTCCTTTGATTATGACTCCATGTGATCACTTGAAAACACTATAACTTGAAATTGAACTATCTTTCCCATGAGCACCGTGATCATCATGACTATAGATGAATATTGATTCCTACCAAATGCATTGTTGCTCTTTTAGGACAGCACATTGACATGTTGGCCTTGACCATGCATTTCATTCATCACCTTGTGCTACTCCATATAACTCATGATGCTTTCTCTTTGAAAATGATGGCAATGAAATCCAACACATATCATTATTAAAATGGACTTTGGATCCACTTAAGAAGATTGAAAGACATATCCAGCAAAGTAATTCCCCTTTTTGGCACAATGGCAACCTATTGTTTGATTCATTGTGAAAAGATGAAGAGTAAATTTCTTGATAGTTCACATTGTTTGTTGCATCTTTTGAATTTGATAATGAAAGTTGATCAACTAGTATGATTCCATATTGATTTAATGCATCAAGAATAGGTTTATCATTAATTTGATCAAGTTGCTCAATTTCCTATCCCTCCTAAAACATGAGGGAAACATGTTGGGCTCAACCCTCATGGGAGCCACATTTTACTCCACATGTTGTAATCAACTGAAACAAAACAATAACAAGGATTTGTCCTATATTTGCACAAGGAACAAACAAGTTAGATAAACAAAGAATATGATAGGTGTGTTTGATTACTCTTTTTTGTTTTCCTGGACACCTATGGTATGTTGTCTATTTTAATGCTTATGGACATAAAATTATATGTTTATGGATGTTTTGCACATATTTTGATTAGTGACCTTTCATTGCTCTAATAGCACTCTTTTTTCAGATGCATGGAACTTGGGAGCAGCAAGGAGAGCATCAAACGAAGCAAGACAAGCGGGGAAGACTAAGGATGATGCAGGACAAGGCCAATAGGATTCATCATTCCAGGCAATGACGGGTCCCTTTTCATTTTATGTGCATTTATTTTTTTATCTATAAGTGTATAGTATTTTCTTCATAACATTAGAATAGTCAGTCCCTCAGCTTGTGAAGGACATTATACACTTATGATCATCAATAAAGATTACATTTTCAATAAATGTTGGCTCTCTTTCTTATTGTATGCAATTGTACAACTATAATAATGCAATCTTTTTGACAATCTCCTTTATGCACATGAATGAAATTTAGCAGAAAGTGATATGTATCTTTTAATGTTTAAATTCAAACATAATAATAAGTTACCTATGAATTTGGCTTCTAGAAAGAAAAAATCGGAGGTAACATTTTTAATGACATCACGCTATATGTTTGCACCTTTAAAACATCTTGACAAGTTACTGAGAGTTTATCCATTTGTCTTGATTCATCTAAAAGTTGACACAACTTGAAAACAATCTTGTACATTATTGTAACTCATCAGATCAGTATATGATACCTTGGAAACTTATTCCAACTACCAAAATTTTAGTACAAACCTACTTAACTATGTAGAACAACACTTAGAGGAATAACAAAACTAAAACTGAACTAAAACTTACTCTAACCTACTCTAACCAACAGAAAGGCTTAGTCAAACAAAACCATTGACTGGCTTTGTGAAATAACTACCCCTCCTAACCAACAAAGGATGCATTACATGATTTATGTCTTTGAAAAGGCTATGAAACATCTGAGATATTCAATGAATATATTTCAATGTTTTCATGAATCTAAACAAACTTACTTACACCTTGATAACAGTCATGCCTATTGCTATCTTGAATTTGGACAAGTGAGAATAAAATCTTATCAATTTTAGTTGCAACTTAAAATTAGCTCATTCTTCAATGGATCCTCATACTTGGGTGCAAGCATGACCTCTAGTACTTTGGTGGCCTCAAACTAGCTAAATATCTGATTAGGTACCCCTAGAATGAACAAGCTTTGAAGGCTGCCATTGTTGGTTGCTTCTCTTTCTTCACAGTTTTCATGGTTTTCTGCTTCATGGCTAAGTTTGGACTATGGAGAAGATGCTTTGAATGCTTAGAAGAAACAACATTACCTTCACCTTGCACAATAAGTTGCCATGTTGATTCCTCCTCCATGGTTAATGAACAATCCTCTTCCACCAAGGTGGCTAACAACTCATTAAAGCTATCAGCTCTTGGAAGGCTCTTAGGAACAATCAGTTCAAGATCGAAATCCTCATTATCACTCAAAGAGGTACACTTCAAATCAGGCTTTTCTTCCTCAATGAAGGAAGGAAAAATTTCAAACAATGAAGAAGCCTCTTGAAACAAACTTTCATCTGAAAAATCAGCTTCGAGCTTTGTTGTACAGTAGAAAGGAAGCTCCTCCAACAAGCTAAAACCTTTCAATTCAGGTTCATGAGGAGTTTCTTTATCAAGACCACATTCCTCCTATTGCTTCAACACTCATTCACTCTTGGGAACCTGTTGTTCTAGCCCAACATGATTTCCAACCTTTAATAGGTCTACTTCATTGTTACCTAGCTTTGAAAAAAACTATTCAATTATATTTGAGCACACCTCTTCATAAATCTCAACATCATCTTTCTCATGCATAACATGCTCGAAGGTATCAAAGCTCATCCCTCTAAAACTATAGCTCGCCACATCATTTCATGTCTTCCTACTATTCTGAAACTGTAGTTGGGGTGATCAGACTCACACCTTCTTCATCATGCTAAATAAAAGAAGGTAACTCATCATTCGAAACCATGAACTACTTGTCATCAGCCACTTTCATCTTTTCACCATGTTGTCCTCTACAAACATTTTGATCATTTACAACAAAAGCAGGAGGATCATTAGCTAAAAAATTGCAAGATACATCTTGAGAAACCTTTTCCTATTCAACCTTTTGTTGTTGTAGCATGTATTCCTCCATAGCTAAATGCAACAAGTTCACATTTGTGGCCCCCTCCTTCTCTTGTATAGCAGATGATGGAACCTCACAGGGTAGAGAAAATGGCCCTTTCCAACTTGGAAACTTAAGGGTAGAAGATTCATTGGTAGGCTCACTAAAGGGCTCAAAAGGTTTTTTCTTGTTTAAAGCTAGGGAACTTGCACTTTGAAACCTCTACATTTGTAGGATGATTCAACATTATAGGAAGAGTTGAGTTGAAACAAGGAATGGAAGGGGTTGCTTGGGTTTCATACCTTTGTTGGCATTGATAGTATGAATAAGCTTGGCTAATTTGCACCTGAGCAGAAAAAAACTTCTTTTGCTCCTCTTTAGCAACTATCTCTCTTTCAAGATTTTCCTCAAACTGTATTCTTTTTGTCACCCACTCTTGATCATAAACAAAGGATTGATCAACCAACTCTTACTGCTACAAGATAATATTTTTCTACTTCTTGATGTCAACCAACATCCAATACATGTGTGAGAACACCTTACTAACATCACTAATCTTCATATGCTCAAGTTGTTGGCTCAAAGCCCACAACACATGGTCAAGCTTTTGGATTAGATCCAATACATTCTGGTAAGGGTGCTCTTGAGGCTAATTTTGTGAATAATCATGTTGGTTGGAATTAACAAACCTCTTCTTGGGGTTGATTTTTATCATATATTGGCTGATATTGAGATTGACCAGGGGCAGGAGGGTGGAAAACATGATAGGACCGCTGGTAATTTGCAGTTACAGAGACCTTTGTAATAAAACCAACAAGCTGTTTTATGTGGTATGGTTGGTAAGAGGGCATACATGTATGATTTTCATGGAATGGTGAGTAATTAGTAGTTTCATGATATGATGGGGGATATGACATGTTTCCATGAAATATAGATATGTTTATTCATTCAGAAGCTGGAAAATAAGAAAAAATCATATTTACTTGAAACTAACCAGCATTTGATCATACTAAAACCAGTAAAAACTTCTCAAAGTTGCTAGGGATGTATTTGAAACACCTCAAAAAGCAGTAATCAACTATCATACACACCAAACAACAATAGAAAAACATATAAAATGGACTGAGAATCAATTCACAGTCTCACCAGGGGTGCCAAAACTATTAACCATCCAAATTTGCACCTCTTCCAAGTTGTGGAGAACTCAACAAATTTGGAGCAACATGTGACTACTTTCAGGTTGTGGGTATCCTATTGTGAAAGTAGGCCTCTAGATTATGGGCTAGCTCCCTTTTTGGTGTCACCTAAACTATTCCTTGTTGGGAAAAGGGGAGAAAGAAACATGAAAAGAAAAACTAAACCCCTATGGTGATGCACCTAATGTTATTTCCTTGAACCTATACTGTTGCTTTCACACACAGTTTCATCAAAAACTCAGCTTAACTTGACACAACTCAAATATTTTAATATATTAATGCATAAGTGTTTTGCAAGGAGGCTTGGTTCTCTTAACACTTTTGAAGGAAAAAAATTCTTTCACAAGTAAAATAGCTATTTGACCCATCACACAACTTACAACCTACAAAAATATATATTTATTCTACCTAAAGGTGCTAAAATGAGACAAACATTGAAGGAGTTACCAAAACTCACAAGAACATTCATCAATCACCACACTACACTCAATAAAGTAGCTTCTAAGAAGGTAAAACACTAAATTTCATTAATAAAATTGGAGTTATATACTACTATATATGTCTGATACTGAGTCACAATGTAGTCTCCTACTTGAAAAAGATCCAATATAAGCTACAATGCCTACAGAAAGAAAGAAATAACTCCTCAAAACCTCAAGTTTGAAGATACTTAAGCAATTTTGAAACAACTGCTCACACATGTCCTTCTAGAAACCCTAGTCGGATGCAACATAAAGGCCAAAAAAGAGCCTTCCAAAACTCCTCCAAAATGCCTCCAAAATGCAGAAAAGTAAAGCTCTGACCCAATCATACGAAAAGCATGACAAAAATGCCTCTAAAATGGTCCCATTTCCTCCAAAAGCCCAGTCAAAGACAACCTTCACAATTTCCACATGTTGGTCAATATTCCTCCAAATTGCTTTGACTCGTACTTGGCACCAAGTCATTAACCTTCAAACTGCCTCCAAACTGTTTAACATAAATAACCTTCAACCATATCCCTTGACAATATTTTGAAAACAAAACACCTTTACTTTGCATTTAAAATAACATTTATAATTAAGTGATTTATAAATTATCACTTAATAAAAATGTTTCACATTTAAAATCAATGCAAAATAAATAAAGGGTTCGACCTATATGGGAGATCACAATGCAAAACAAAACTAATTCCTAAATACTCCTGTGCATAAGATATAAGGTAGGCACATTAGTTACATTGCAAAAAAAATAAAAGATAGGAAAAAATTCCTATTCCTATGTCGACATACATTAGGGTTTGAAACCCTAACAAGCAAAACCGACCAAACGAAAACAATGCATTTTATTTTGCATTCTCTAAAGACTTTGAGCTGGCAAGGGTTTCATCGAGCTCTTGTAGACACTTTCATGGAAAATTCCAAAACAACAGTGGTGTTTCCTCCAACAAACCTTGTGCAAAAAACAAAAATGCAAGCTCAGGTGAGCTTCCTGTAAGCACAATTTTAGCTCTTTCTTTCATTTACTATAGAAAACGTGCTTGCTCAAGCTCTGAGTGGAAAAGATGAATATATGCCTTTGAACACTATATTTCATCCTGCATTCTATGCATTTTCATGCACTGAGGTTGCATCTTCATATAGCTAAGTTTGTATTTAATTTTATTTGTTCCTTTCTACAGAATATGTATTGCAACAATTGCAACCCGTAGTTTTAACTCTCCTCTCTATAGGAAATTTTTGCTCATTTCAAGCCCTACCTTTTCAAAGATTTTGTGTATTTTGTGAAGCTTCTGTATTTTCCTCGTGATGAAAAATAGCAACAGCCAACATTGTCATAATCACCTTTACCATGATATAATCATGCAAGATTATAATATGAATGAGATTTCATGAGAGAGTGATCAGCTAAAACAAGAGCTATCTTTGTCGACTATTCCACAAGACCATGATGTCATGTGAAGAAAAAATTGGGTTTTCTAGATGATTCAATGTCATTGCACACTACAGGTATGAGTCAAAGACTCTACATATCTTTTGCATTCATTCATGAGCACTTCCTTTTTTATGCTCTTTTTGCCTTGGTATGTCACCACTACACCCATGGCTTTGAGTTCCTCTATCTGCTCGTTCAGCTATATGTTTGAGTTGGTCAACAGTGGCCTTGAAAAATTCTCTAATGATGTCTTTGTAGGCTTATCCCAATCAGACTCTAAGATATGTTGTTCTACCACCATGTTAGCCTCATAACTGGGGTGTAGGGTATCTTCATCATCCTCATAACTTGGGTGTACTTCATGAATCTCCAATGTTCAAGTAATTGTTCAAGAGTGAGCCTTTTATGTGGTATTTTCTTGACCTCCTCATCTACACAATTAGCCCAACAATCTTCAATGTTGGGCTCATGCTTGTATTTCTTTCCAACATAATTCTGAATTCGCTTAAATGGGTCAAGACCCCTAGTTACATCATATGTTTGGAAACCATAATATTGTAACTTTGCCTCAGCTGTCTTGGTTGCCTCCTCACTCAAGCACTGATACCTTCTTATACCAAAGGGAAATTTGATATTTCCTCCTCCAAAATTTTCTTTGAATGCTTCGTAGGAGTCTAGTATCTTCCTTGAGAACTCCAATACTATCATCTTACCTATAGGGTACCTTGGAAATTTGAATGGTGCATTGGAAAACCCTCCAATTCTCAAGTAAGTGAAGGTAGGGAATTGTATGTACCAACTGTTATGCAATTGGATTGCCTACCGAGCCTCCACAAATATTCTCTGTGTTTTGTCCCTTGGTAGTTTATTTCACTGTGCATCTAAAACCATTATCATATCGTGATATCACTTCCATCATAAGGCTTCATGAGTCATTTATGCTTGATTGTCTTTGTGAGCATATGATTACCTTGGAATTTGCATGACTCTACCTTTGATAAACTAACATCTAATAAGTTGTATACAACTAGATCATGTACTTGTTCCTGTGGGTAGTATTGTGACCATTTTGACGTGTAGGACATAATTACTTTAAAAAATGTTAGCATTTATGTTTCTATTGCAAATCTTGCTTCAAATCCCTAACACTCTGCCTCCACAAGAGATGACTATTAGTGAAGCATGTCTCCTATTCCTACTGCCAATTCTTGAACTTTCATGCAGAGACACTTTCATAATAGTATCCTTTTGATGGCAATGTCATAAATACTTTCATTATGTAGTCATAAATGCTGCTATTGATTCAGTGTCTTCAAAATGCAGCATAGAGTAAGATTGTAAGAGTTCATTTCCATCTATGTAATGAATGTACGTTGCTATCCTTGTGCAATAACAAATAGTGCAACCATTCATGATGACTGCCATATGTAGTTTAAGGTATGTCAACTATGTTGCCTCATTTGACTCAGCTCAACTGAGGTATGTCCTCTATGCAAAACATTATCTTTGAAATTCCTAGTTTGTGACTCTCCTCTGCTTTGTAAACTATCATACCTATCTTTAGCATAATTATTATTAGAACTATCATATATTGTGACACTTGAATCAAATATTGTAGTATCTATTTGATGTTCAATGACTATAAAATGTAGATAATGGATAATCATTTGTAATTTAGCACATGGTATTATCTATTAGATGTAGAACCTCTTATTTTTTATGCTTGGCATGATATTAGCACATGATAACACCATACTTGATTGACATGAACTCATGATACTTATCCCTTTGGTGTTTGTTGACTACAATTTTGTGAAGATTTCCATCACTATCTTGTCGTATAGGTCTTCCATCTCTTGCACATGTTGATCTTTTACTCTGTTATGGCTCAGTACTACTCATGATGCATAGAACTTTTCTCTTAAATCCATTTAAGACCATTAATATTCCTAGATTACTCCAACATTCATGATTTATCCCTAACAATTTCTTCCTACCCCTTTGATCATTACTCCATGTGATCACTTGAAAACATTGTAACTTGATAGTGAATTGTCTTTCCCATGTGCACCATGATTATCGTGACTATAGATGAATACTAATTCCTACCAAATGCATTGTTTCTCTTTTAGGACACCACATTGACATGGTGGCCTTGACCATGCATTTCATTCATCACCTTGTGATGCTCCATATAACTCATGATGGTTCGAGATAGAACTTGATTTCTCCTTTACTATGTATTGATGAATGCATAATTGAACTTGATGCATCTATAATTGAACTTGATGCATCTGTGCTTTAGTGGTCATATTATCATAGAAATCATCTATTTCTTGGGAAGAGACAAACTGTTTCATCTTTGAATTATTTGTTGTCCTTGTCTTGTTTCCTTCAAAGTTCGCTCTTTGAAAATGATGGAAATTAAATCTAACACATATCATTATTAAAATTAACTTTGGATCCACTTAAGAAGATTGAAAGACATATCCAACAGAGTATTTCCCCTTTGTGGCATGATGGCAGCCTATTGTTTGATTCATTGTGAAAAGATGAAGATTAACTTTCTTGGCAGTTCACACTGTTTGTTGCCTATTTTGAATCTGATAATGAAAGTTGATCAAATGGTATGATTCCATATTTATTTAATGCATCAAGAATAGGTTTATCATTGATTTGATCAATTTTCTCAATTTCCTATCCCTCCTAAAACACGAGGATAGCATACTGGGCTCAACCCTCGTTGGAGCCACATTTTACTCCGCATGCTGTAATCAACTAAAACAAAACAATAACAAAGATTTTTCCTATATCTGCACAAGGAACAAACCATTTAAATAAACAAAGCATATGATAGGTTTGTTTGATTACTCTTTTTTATTTTCCTGGACACCTATGGTACATGTTGTCTATTTTAATGCTTATGGACATCAAATTATATGTTTATGGATGTTTTGCACATATTCTGACTAGTGACCTTTCATTGCTCTAACAACACACTTGTTTTAGATGCAGGGAACCTAGGAGTAGTAAGGAGAGCATCAAACAGGAGCAAGACAAGAAAGGAAGATTGAAGATGATGCAGGACAAGGCCAACGAGATTCACCATTCCAAGAAATGATGGATCCCTCTTCATTTTATGTGCATTTCTTTTTTTATCTATAAGTGTATAGTATTTTCTTCATAGGCATTAGAATAGTTAGTCCCTTGGCTTTTGATGGACATTATACACTTATGATCAACAATAAATGTTGGCTCTCTTTCTTATTGTATGCAATTGCACAACTGTAATAATGCAATATTTTTGACAACCTCCTTTATGCACATGAATGAAATTTAGTATAAAGTGATATGTATCTTTTAATGTTTAAATGCAAACACAATAATAAGTTACTTGATTTAGCTAGAAGCAAAAATCAGGTAATAGGAACATTCGAGGAAGGAAAGGTTCTCATAGGGAACATACAATAAAATGAAGTGGAAAAAGATAGGCTCATGCAAGATTGTGCAAAAATTATCATCAAATGCATATGAGATTGAGCTTCCAATTGGGATTGATATTTCCCCAATATTCAATGTTGATTTGTATTCATATCATGAAGAGGAAAACATTGGTTCCTCTCACTCATAGGATGCACTCAAATGGATATATAAATTTTCAGAGAATAGGTTTGAGGAAGTGGACAAAATCATCGATTCACACATTGAAAAAAGGACAAGGGGAAAGGAGTATTGGGAATATTTGGTCCATTGGAAGAACCATGTAGCTGATGAGGCTTCTTGAGTCAATACTTCAAACTTGGTGAAATTAGGGATTTCAATTTTGACTTCACCAAAATGGTCATAAGTTACACACTCATGGAATATTTTACTTACTTGATGTGTTTGATGTTGGAATATCCTAGGTGATTGAAAATTCACATCAACCTATTGCAAGTATGTTGTTGGTTTTGTCATCAATGTTAACAGTTGGTCATTGATCTCAACAGTTGGTCATTGATGTCAATAGTTGGTCATTGATGTCAACAATATGGAGATTGTTGGTGTTGTCAAGTGTTGGTGCTTGTATGGATGTGTTGTGGCTTGATAAGAAGGTGTTGTGGTGATGTCATTAGTGTTTTCATTGATGTCTTGTTTGGTTGTGATGGATAAGTGTTATAGTTGTAGTAAGTTCACTTGGTTTCCAAGTGCTTTTGAGAAAATTTGAATAAAAGTTTGTAGTGTGATAGAGGTGTGTTGAGTGTTGTGCTCTGCATTTCTTCATGGTTGAAGATATGCTTGTACAATTCAGATGATGATCAAAGGTGTTTAGAGGTTCTATATCCAGAGTTTTAGGTTTTGGATCATGCGGTAGTGGAAGTTGTGTTTGACAGTGTGTTTGTCTGTATAGAAGGTTATCTGGGAGAAATGAGATTACTCTAGATTTCTCTATAGTGAGATTGCTTGTCGTGTATATATTTATCAAGTCCCTTGGAGTTTATAGTGTTTATTTTGTTTGAAATTTTACTTCTTATGTTGGAGTTCAGTTGTAGTGCATCCTGATGCATATGATGAAATTATTATTCAATTTCAAGTGGTTTTGGCAGTGTTTTTGGATATTTTGATGATGAGGAATATTCTAGAATGTAGTGTAGTGTTTCTTTGTGGTCCACATATTGTTTCTAAACCTGGAGAAGTGTGTATATGATTTCTTGTAGTGTTAGTTTAGGTTTGGTTGACCTAGCGTGCTAACGCTATTTGTAGAGGTACCTCATGGATTGTGAATTTGTTGAGTAGTGTGGTGATGTAAATTTGGGTCCTAGTTAACCCTTGGCATTGTTTTCCTTCACTTCTTTCCATCATAGAAGTGTTTGGTGTTGACCTATTTTAGTGATGCATGTTTGAGGTGCATACATTTCATTAAGGCCGACCTAATTAAGATTGTTTAGGTCATGGATGGTAAAAATTCAAGGTGAGTTGTTGGAGATTTTGTAAGGTGTGTGTAAAGTGTGAATAATGTGAATGTGATCAAGTGTGGTGATATTATTGTGAGCTTTAATGCCTATGACTCTAGATACAGTGAGCAAAAGGTGTCTAAATTTTCAGTGTGCTTGAAGTTGTTGGAGGCAGTGAGCCGAAGGTTGTGGATGGAATAGAGTTGCAGTGGTGGAATTTCCTATTTCTTTGAGATAGTGAATCTCTTTGTAATAGTTTCTCATATTCTCCTTCTTCTTGGCAATGAGCCACTCGATAGTGAGTCTTTCTTCTTTTCTAGGTAGTGAGCCCTTGGTAGTAAGCCTAATTGTATTCAGTATTACTATTCATATATATGTGAGCTAATCCTCACTATTGTTTTTCCCTTCTTGGGTTTTCCATGTAAATTTGGTGTTCTTATGTGTTTTAATGTGTTTGCATTGTTTTTTCATATGTTTACATTTTGCTAATGCATGGTAAGGGTTTAAAGGCTAACAAGGGTTTGAATGTTGATGAGGTATTGAATGTTTTAATGTACAACTGATTCATCCCCCTCTCAATTATCCTGTGTATCTAGCAATTGGTATCAGAGTTATGATTCCTTGGGGAAATCTTAACCACTTGAGGTAGATTTGGATGGAACACAAAAAGCATGTCAAAGCTCCTCTGTTTGATGGAATGAATTATGATTATTGGAAAGCTATGATGGAGTCTTTTTTGGTCTCTCTTGGATTTGGAGTCTGGAAATTGAAAGAGATATACTATGAAAGAGGATGATACTATGCTATGTTGAGTGGACTTTTTGATTCAGAACTTGGGAATGGCTAAAAAATATATCTAGACAAAGTTGGAGAGTATTTATGAAGGAGATGATCAAGCAAGCAAAGATGAGCCAAATGAAACCCTAAGGGTGTTTGAAAGGATATTACTGCCTACATGCTCAGAGTGGATCAATGCCACCAATGGTCTTGGTGGTAAGTTGGAAGAAAGTGAAGTTGTGAAAAAGGTATTAACTCCTCCTAAAGCTTATAGTTCTAAAGTTTCTACTATTGAGGAAGCTCAAATTTTGGATAATTATTCTAGAGATCAGATGTTTGGTGCTTTAATTTCTTATTAATTAAGAGAGATTGGTCAATATGCTACAAAGAAAGAAATTGGCTTTAAATTTTGCAAGGCAGAGAAGGTTGATGAATCAGATCTGAATGATCTTGATGAGATGGAATCAAATTTTGTAAGGATATTGAAAAAGGGCACTCAAAAATATAGAGGTAAGTTACCCTTTAAGTGTTTCAATTATGGAAAGATAGGTCATTATGCTTCTAAATTTCCTATCAAAGTTTCAAATTACAAACATAAGTATCATAAAGGAAAATTTGTCAAGAAGAATTACTATGTTGAAAACGACAATGGTGTATTTGATGATGAGGAATTAGACTATCTTGATGATGACAGTGATGAATGCTTATTCATGGCTCTAGATTTAGTTTACCTTTGTATTTGCATTACTCTTTAAGTAATATGATAAACATATTTAAGTGAGGTACAAGTCTCTTGAAGCACCACAATTTAATAAAATCCCTTTGTAAGAATCAATAGTTGAAGCATTACAAGAAAATAAATAAATGACTCAAACTTGTAAAAAAACTAGAAAATGGGGCTCAAATAGTGTAAATTCAACAATGTGCTAAAATTCAACATTCTAGCGATGAAAGCCCTGAACCATTAGATACTAAAAAAGAAGCTCAAGGTCAATTAACCTAGGAAAACCTCAACTTACAAAAGAAAGTTGAATTAGCCTCTTCAAAAGAGGAGATAAATAAGAAAAGGTCTAGGGATAAAATAAGTAAGAAGAGAAAAACCAACAATTCTTTTGTTCCCCTCAGGAGGAGCAAGCTCCAAAAATCAGGACATGGACAATGAATCAAGCCAAAGACACTAGAAGTTGAAACCCTTCCAAAAAGCCCTGCTACAAAATTTATAGAGGATTCAACCCCTCCTACTAATGATATGTTGGTGCATGAAAACTCCCCCATTTTTGAGAAAATGTTAAATGAAAAAGAAGAGATACCCCCTCTACAAAGAAGCCTAATTATGGCTTCAATGGAAGAACATGGAATTTCAAGGAAAACTCAATTTGTAAAATGGTTATCCATGCTATAGAAAATATTTTTTTTTGTAAAAAATAACGCATGGATGGATTATAAAGGCTAATTGAGGAAAACGAAATGCAAAAAATGAAAGAAAATGAAAAAATAAATACATTGATTATAGAAAAATTCCAATAAATTTGTTGGAAACTTGAGTTGTTTGGGTGTTTTCATTGATGTTAACCCCTTCTATGAAGAGAGTGTTGGAATGTTGTTGGTGTTGATAATTTCAACCCCTAGCATTGAAGTTGTTGGATGCCTAGAGTTGTTGGTATTCCTGCCAACACAATGTTGGTGTTGTCATTGATGTCTTAATTCAATATAGTTGCAAAAATTTTGTTTGGAGAGATAGTTGGAGGTGCTATAGTCGATGAGAGATTTAGAAGATGCTTTGATCATGCAGTTGGTTCACTTGATTTCCAAGTTCTTTTGAGAAAATTTGAATAAAAAAGAGTTTAGTGTGATAGAGTAGTGTTTAGTGTTCTACTCCACATTTCTTCATGGTTGAAGATATGCCTACATGGTTTGGATATGATGATTGGAGGTGTTCAAAGGTTCTATATATATAATTTCAAGTTTTGGATCATTCTGTAGTGGAAAATGTGTTTGACAGTATGTCAATCTAGTGTAACAAGGTGTTTGGGAGAAATGAGATTGCACCAAATTTCTCCGCAATGAAGGCTCTTGGAATTCAGATCTTGGATTTTTCTTATATTATTTGTATCTACCTTTCCTTGAAGTTTCAAGTGTTGTGGTGTTCTGCAAGGCTGTTGGATGTGTTGGATGTTTGTGCCAGTGTGTCTGGTTACATAGAATAAAGGTGTTCTTAAGTTTTAGGTGGTTGTAGTAGTAGTGGAAAATATTTTGATGATGTGGAATATTTTGAGATGTTTTGGATTATTTTTGTAAGTTCCACGAGATATTTTCAGACCGAGAGAGGTATGTTTGTGGTCCCTTGTTAGTGTTAGTGCAGGTTTGGCCAACCTAGCATGCTAGCACTAATTATGGTGGATTATTTTTGTTTGTGGAAGTATTGAGAAGCATGTTAGTGTATATTTGGGTCCTAGTAAGTTGTGGTGTGGTCTACCTTCACTTCTTTACACTGTTGAAGTGTTTGGTGCCAATCTATTTGATGTTGCACGGTTGAGGTTTATACATTTCCTTAAGGCTGGGCTAATTGAGATTGCTTTAGGCCACGGATGGTATAAATATAAGATGGGTTGTTGTGTGGATTAAGTAGAGAGTGTGTGTGATGTGAAAGATGTGAAAGTGATCTATTGTGGTGATCTAAGTGTGAGCTTTAATGCCTATGACTCCCAAATGTAGTGAGTGGAAGGTGTCTACATTTTAGTTTGTTGAATGAGTTGTTTGTGATCTAGTGGAATTGTACCTTTGGCATAAGAGAGATGCATTGTATTAGTTCAAATTGGTAGTGAGCCACCCCTTCTTCTATCTTATTTCTTTTTGGCAGTGATTCCTTTGGTAGTGAGCCCTTCTTTCTTTTGGGCAGTGATTCCTTTGGTAGTGAGCCCTTCTTTCTTTTGGGCAGTGAGCCCTCTGACAATGAGCACATTGTATTTGGTGTTGCTATTACTTTATATTGTGAGCTAATCCTCATCGTTGTTTTTCCCTTATTGGTTTTTCTATGTAAATTTGGTGTTCCTATGTGTTTGATGTGTTTTTATTAATGTTTCTCATGTTTACATTTTGTTAATGCATAATAAGGGTTTAAATGATTGATAAGGGTGAAAATATATTGAGGGATTGAATATTTAAGTATACAAATGATTCAGCCCCCTCTTAGTTGTCTTGTTCATCTAAAAATTGGTATCAAAGCAAGGTTCCTTGGAAGAAGATTAACCACTTGAGGTAGATCAATATGGCACATAGGAAGGAGACTCCCTTGTTTTATGGGACAAACTATGCATTTTGGAAAATTAGGATGGAAGGTTTCCTTATTTCCATAGGGTTTGGAGTTTGGAAGTCAATTGAAGATGAATATACCATGCCCACTAATGGTATGACAAATGATGATGAGATCAAGGCATATGAGAACAATGGAAAAGAAATAAATGTTGTTTTGATCGGTCTTGTTGATTCATAACTTGTGAAGTTTATGAGCTACAAATCTGGTCAAGAAATCTGGAAGAAACTGGAAAATATCTATAAAGGAGATGATAAGGTCAAGCAAGCAAAGATGCATAATTTGGAGACTGATTTTGAAACCCTAAGGATGTAAGAAGATGAAGATATTGTGAAATACATGCATAGAGTGGATGAAGTTGTCAATTCCACCAATGGCCTTGATGGAAAACTGCAAGAAGATGAAGTGGTAAAGAAGGTATTAAGAACTTTTCTTAAATATTATATTCATAAAGTTTCTGCTATTGAGAAAGCTCAAGATTTAGGTCAATTGTTTGGTGCTTTAACTACTTTTAAATTGAGAGAGTTTGGTCAAAATGATTCAAGAAAAGAGACTACTTTTAAAGATAGAAAAATAGAGAAGGATGATGGACCAGATCCAAATGATCTTGATGAGATACATGCAAATTTTGTTAGGATATTGAAAAAGGGCATTGGAAAGTGCAAAGGTAAGTTGCCTTTCAAATTTTTTAACTATGGAAAGATAGGTCATTATGATTCAAGATGTCCAACCAAATTTTCAAATGATAAATATAAGGATAAAAAAAGTAAATATGTTAAGAGAAGTTATTATGTAAAAGAAGATGCTAGCATATATGATGATGAATCTGTAAGGAAGATAAGGTAGCGGAACAACTTCCTACACTAATCTTGAGAGTAGAATAATGCAAAACTTTACAGATATTTAACAATTACAGAAACTCAGACAAAAATAAACATAAATATCATGCATACCACAACATAGTGATTTACGTGGGGAAAACCCTTTCAGGAGAAAAACCCCACACTCCAAAAATTGTCCAATATATTATTAAAAAATCACAAAGATTATAATATACTTGCAAAGCAAGCTTCTCATAAGAGTATCATCAAGTAGAGATCTAGAGGCAACACGACCACTATCAGACTCTCAGAATACATCATAATACCCATTTGTAATACAATACCCTCATAAAATAGGGTTGCCTTCTAGGGAAATTCAAGCTAATAAAATATCAACCGTTAGATCTAATACATAATTATGAACAATCCAGATTTACAATAATAAAATATAAATAAAATTTATCTTTTGAGGGCACTATCCCCAAGCTCTCATCGGTGAGCATAGCCCTTGGACCTCCCATCGGGGGGATGACCCCCGAGACCCCTCATGGGGGGATCCCCCGCACCCCCCGTCACTGACATATCAATAGTAGCTTATGTAATTGCAAGGCTGAGACACATTTTCCCAACAAAATATGACTACCCAGATGATGAAAATTATGAATGCTTGTTCATGGATCTGAATGTTGGAAACAATGCTACTAACTCTAAAAAATGTATGAAGGCAACTGCTCCAAAAGTAGGTCACAACATCAAAGGAACTATAGTGACTATTTTTCATGCTAGAGAGGAGAAAAATCACTAGATAATTGACAATGGATGCTCAAATCATATGACAGGTGATAAGAGTAAGTTTGTTAAACTTGAGAAGTTTGAAGGTGGTCTTGTTAATTTTGGTGATGATACACCTATTGAGATATGTAATAAAGGTTCAATTAGTTTTGATGGCAAGCATAATACAAATGATGTTCTTTTTTTCAAGGGTCTCCAACATAATCTTTTGAGTGTAGTAAAAATGTGTAGAAAAGGATAAAATCTTTTATTTCAGGATGGTGGTTGTGAGATC
This sequence comes from Sequoia sempervirens, assembly GCA_007258455.2. Classification (NCBI taxonomy): domain Eukaryota; kingdom Viridiplantae; phylum Streptophyta; class Pinopsida; order Cupressales; family Cupressaceae; genus Sequoia; species Sequoia sempervirens. The sequence goes on along the minus strand of VDFB02086853.1, from coordinate 54,784 downwards.
AGAAAAGGAGGCTCCAAAACTTTGGTTGTTGTAGGAACAAGGAAAAATTGGAATGTTTATCAACTCAAAGGTGTTAATGGTAAGTGCTTTATGACTCAAATCAATGAAAGTTGGCTATGGCATAGAAGAATGTGTCACATCAAATTTTTTTATGAATAGGTAGATATCTATATTATTAATAAAGATAAAGTTATATATTCACAAAAAAAGGGCGGGTGGTAAGAAGGCACACCTCGAGAGTCACATGGGCAGAGCCCATAAAACCAAAAACTAGAGTCACTTGGGCCTAGCCTAAAAATCCATAAACATTACAAACATATAAAAAAATGGCCATCAAGCGGCAAGAGCAGTGCCAGTAGAGCCAGGAGGGTCTCTATCATCCATGTGTTTCCCCCATACATCAATGGGGTTTGGAGTGACGTCAGGAGGAGGACCCCATCCATCATTAGCATCTTTTTATTTTCTTTTATCTTTATCCTTGCGCCAGGGTGAGATTGCAAGTGCTAGATGCAAAAAGCATTTATCAAAGTCTAGCCAACTAGAGCTAGTAGCAGGAGCATCATCAAAGGGTCACTCGAAACTGCCATGGCTGCTCCCTGCTGCTCCTCCAGAGGGCCACCCCTGGCTAGCCTACAGAGGAGGAGAACGAGTTCACCGAGGAGGGTGGGAACCATGCCAAAGAGGAGGTTGAGAGTGAGGGTGAGCAGATCCACTCCACTGTCGGCCCCGAGAGGGCGACCGACCATGAGAGAAAGTGAGCGAAGCGGGCACCCAAGAAACAGTACATGAGGCATTGCCCCAATGATCCAAAAGCACTTGAAGGTGAGACACCTCAAGTGCAACCTTGTTGGCTTGAACTTGTATCTGCAAGAGCACATTAGAGCAAATAATTGCTTTAGAATACAAAGAAACGTTTTTATCCATTTGTGTGTTAGAAAATATGCAGGCATTTTTATCTTTCCAGATATTGAAGAGGATTTCCACCCTGAAAGTGTGCCAAAGTTAGGTATATTTAGCAAGAATTTTGGGCGAGTCTCCCAACAGAATCATATGCCAAGAGAAGGGCTCCGGTCTGAAAGGCCGAAAGAAGTCATGAATCCAATTCCAAAACTATTGAGCTCTAGTGCAAAATTGGAAGAGATGCTTAAAAGACTCAGCTTACCCATAAAAAGGGAAATGAGGGTCCTAGACCCTCAAGTGAACAAGCCAAGAACCCACAGGCAAGCCTTGGAAAAGAATACACCAAGAAAATTGGGGAAGTTTCGGCTCAACACTTGTAGACCAAGTGGAAGAGAATATTTTTCACCAAACATGAGCGGGGGATTGAAGAAGCCACCTCTGGTTCAGACTTTCAATCATAGGAAAGTGTGGTGAAAGACATTTATAACCAAGCCTAGGATTGTAATTCTTAAAAGGGGTGTCTGGGTACCACTTCTAGTCCTTCCGCCAGGGCTTAGACCCACAAATTCCCACCTTATGAAGCATATCTATAGGAATAGCATTCACCATACCATCATAAGTATCACGGTCCTAGTTTTGAAGCCTATAAAGGGCATGCAAATCTTCCCACAACATGATGTGCATTGTGGGTATGTGAAATACCTATTGTAAAGTTTGAATTCCTTTCTTGTGGAACCCTTAAGCCAAGGCGACTTAGCCAACGACTAACCATTACTGGCAAAGAGATGAGACCAAATATTTTGTCGATTGAGTGAAAGCCCATCATAGAAACCAGAGCCAACCCAATGGAGCCAGGGCTTAACCGCCTCCCAAGCTCTCCAAATGCTCTTGGCCATGAAAGTTCCCACAATTTGGACTAGTTCCTTCATTACTAGAAGGGTTTGAAAGCCAATCCCCTTCCAAGCGGGTCTATGAATAGGAAAACCAGACTAAATGCAATGTCGAAGGAGAATCTTCCAAGCTTCATCTCTAGTAAGGGCTCTAATTATCCATTTCACACACAAGCAAGAGTAAATAGTTCAAAGACTCCCTATGAATTGTGGTATAGAAGAACTCCTACTGTAAAATATTTCAGAGTGTTTGGAAGTAAATTTTATATTAGGAGAGAAGAAATTTTGGGAATGTTTGATGCAAGGTCAGATGAAGGAATCTTCCTTGGATATTCTATAAGAAGCAAAGCTTATTGGTGCTACAACAAGAGGTTGAAGAAGATATTTGCAAGTGCAAGTGTCAAAGTAGATGAAGAACCACATAAAAGCTCAATACTGATAAAAGGATATGAATCTAATGATTCCTCTTGTAGAGAAGAAGAAAAAGAAGCAGAGAAGGAAAAGGAGATGTAGGTTGAAGAGGAAGATGGTCCAAAAAGGATTCCTAAGACTCCTAAGTATGTGCAAAAGAATTATTTTGAATATCAGATCATTGGTGATAAGAACAGAGGCGCGTTGACAAGAAGAAAAGGTGCTATGATAGAAGAAAAAGTAAATTTGTGACTACTTTTCAAAGTAGAACCTAAGCTAGTGATTGAAGCATGTAAGGATGAGAATTGGACCAAAGCTACATGGAAGAAGAATTGATGTAGATTGAGAAGAACCAAACTTTGGAATTAGTCCCAAGACTAGCAAACAAGAATATAATAGGAACTAAATGGGTATTTTGAAACAAGCTGAATGAGAATGGACAAGTTGTCAGAAATAAGGCTAGACTTATGTGTAAGGGCTACACGTAAGTGGAAGGAATAGATTTTGAGGAGAATTTTCTCCAGTGGCAAGAATGGAGGCTATTAGGATGTTTTTGGCCTTTGTAGCACATAAGGACTTCAAGGTTTATCATATGGATGTGAAGTATGTATTCATGAATGGTGAGTTGCAAGAAGAGGTATATATTGAATAGCTAGAAGGATTTCAATTATTAGACAATCCTAATATAGTTTGCAGATTGAAGAAGGAATTGTATGGTCTCAAGACAACTCCCAAATATTGGTATGCAAGACTAGATAGGTACTTATTGCATCAGGTATTTAAAAAAGGTACTGTAGATAGCAATCTGTATTTCAAAGTTGAAGAATAACAAATCTTAATTGTGGTAGTGTATGTTGATGAAATAATATTTAGAGGAAATGAAGGTATGTGCAAGAGATTTGCAGAAGAGATGCATAAAGAGTTTGAGATTTCTATGTTTGGGGAGATGAATTTCTTCCTTGGGAAACAAATTAGTCAAACAAAAAAAAGGAATGTTCATTTCATAGTCAAAGTATGTCAAGGAAATGTTGAAGAAATGTAATCCAAATCAGCGTTAAGGCTAATTTTCATTTTAAAAAAAATCTTGATCATTATCTCAAAGTGTCATAAGGTTTGCATTCTTGCAAAGTTTTCAGTGTCTCTAAAGGGTTAATCATTTTGTCATAAGCCCTAAGTTTGAATAGGAGGAATTTTTTGCATTAAAACCCTTCGTATTTAATCTATTTTATGTTTTAAAGAGGGGTTTAGGTCTTAGGTTATACTTTGCGAAAGTAAAAAGGGATGGTATTTTTATGACATAACTTTGCAAAAGGAATTTTAATCCTTTTAAAAGCCCTTTTTATAAAATCCACATGAAATTGGGCAAAAAGATAAATTTGAAATTTTTATTTTTTGGAGATGAGAGGGAAACTCACGTGGGTTTCTTTGCATATAAGTGGTTTCACTTATTTTTTGGCCAAAAATTTGGATATTGCATAAATTATTGAAGAAAGGTTTCAGTTTTTAGGAAGGAAACCCTTTGTTGTTGCTTCAACAACCCCTAGATGGATGTCATTATTGATGTTTTCTGCATTAGAGAGGAAGATTTTAGAGTTTCTGGTGTGTTTCATGAGTTTCACTTAGCCAAAATCATGGAACAACTCCATGGCAACATTCTTGATTAGTTTCACCCTTTATTTGCAAGGTTTGTTTCCTTCTTTGCCTCTTTTCTATGTGCTTCTATTTTTTCGGTGTTGTTTTGCTTCATTTCTAAGTTGCAAAAGGAAAAAGGAGTGTTCTCTTCTTCATGCTTTGCATATGGGGGTGTTTTTCATTTGCTTGAAAGTTCTTTTCCTTATACACGTGGGCTAGGGTTTCATTTTTGTGTCCATGAATGACTTTTCATGCTAGGACTTCTTTTAGATCCTCTATTGAATAAGGAGAAGTCGTAATAGGTATTAAGAGAGTTTTCATGCTCAAAACCCTTGCAAATGTAACCATTGGATAGTGTTTTAAGTCATTAAACTTTGAAACCTAGGGCTTTAATAATGCATCAAGGAGTTTAAGGCTTTGTATTAGGGATTGTAGCTTTGTTTCATCATTGTTAAATCCATTGTGTCTGGATCATCAAGAGGTAATAGTTATGAAATGGAGGCTAATGTGAATGTGAAAAAAAATGAAGACATGGTATCTTTACTAGTGCATGTGAATGATTTTCAAGTTATTGTAGATGTAAATGATTTCCTTGTAAATGAGAACTCCAAGTGAATGAGAATGAAGTGATTGTGAGCATCAATAGTGTAGATTTAACTGAAATGTCAATATTTTGATGACTATAAACATTGATGGTGTCCAAGTGATTATAACAGTGGTAACCTTCAGTGATCCATCACTATAATAGGGGCAAAAATACAATCATCTAATATTTCTAGTTGAAGAGTAAAAAATATAGTGTCATGTTGTCAAGCATCGGATTATGACAAGGTTGTCAAGGATTGGAAAATGGAAGAGCAGTGAACACAAGGATATTTAGGGTTTCTTGTGCTTTTAAGCCTTGGATAGTAAGCAGGGTCAAGGTTAAGCTTCTTATGTTAAGCACAACCCCATGTTAAGCATGTACAATGCATATCTGTGATGAAGGAGATAAAGGCATTCATAGTCATAGTGTTTCCCAAGTGCATAATGTAAGTGAGATCTTAGGTTTCAAAGGAAATGATGTCTTTGCACTTTATAGATAAATAGTGTACATGCACAATGAGGGTAGCTATGCACAGTGATACTGATACTAAAATGTTTCACAAATTTTATTAAAGTGCAAAGGTTTATGTGTGGTCATGTGAGACATGCCTAAGTAATCCAAAAAAGGGTAAAAAGGAGGATTTGGTATCTATTTTTCTCATTGAAAGTGTACAATGTCAGTGATTTCTTTTTAGGTTCATGAAGATGCATGAAGCAATGACTGTGTAAGTGGCAGAATATGAAGGCAAGGGTTGCATTTTTTTGTCTTTGATTCATAGAAAAAGGAGGTTAAAGGTCACAATATTCCAAAGGTCAAGCAATGATCATGACCTTGAATACTTGGTAACAATGATTTATCACTGTAATCTAAAGCTACTGTGAGGTTATAGGAATGGCAACACAATGAAAAATAGTGGTAGGCAAGGCTAATGAAATCAGGGCAATGAATGTACAAGAACAAGGTGCAGAGAAAGCAAGGTTGATATTATCATGAAACAATCTACCTTGCATAGGTGGAAATAATAACTAGCTCCATAGGGTTTCATCTCTCAATGTTAAATCAAATGCACTTATCATTCTTCAAGGGGGTAGTAGGTTTACTTGGTGACAGTGTTTTATCACTGTGTTTACAGTATCTATGAGGTCATAAAAGAGTTGTAGGTATGATAGTAGAATGATTTTCATTGAGTAAGTGATAGTCCATGATCATTAAGAGGGCATTCAATTAAAATGTTAAATCTCAGTGTACAATCCATGATGTTATCTTTGAGAAAATCAATGAGGACATTTATGGATTAGCTTTGTAATGCTTGTGTCATGTTCATGGAAAGATCACTAGTGGTGTTGGCACTATGCAAATAAGGAAAAATTCAAGGTTCATGACAATTAAGTCACCATTGATGACAGTCCAAATCCTAGGTTGGAGGAAGAATGTAGCCATATCCTACCAACCAAAAAGAGATCTAAGGGTAGTGAAAGTCTAACCTTGCATAATGAAAAGTGGAGACAGTGATAGTGAGGTTTCTTAAGATCCTATATACCTTAAGGGTACTCCATATTCCATTGAAAATGATGGGAAAGGATATTACAAACATGATAATGTTGGTGGTAGTGCCTTGAAGGCATCATGGTTGTCATGTGACAGTGTTTTTAGCATTGTTTAGATGACAGTGATTGTGTAAGAAGTCCAAGTAAGGTAGCAGAGTCTAATGCTCTTATGTAGAAGTTGGAAGCATCTGAGTATGCTAGGTTTATCAACTATTTGACTAGCTCCTTAGAGATAACCTTTAACAATGGCCAATTCAGTCTCACATATTTGATGCTATGGAAGGCATGAACTGAAAATCATTGTTTGTTGAGGGTTTTAAACATAATCATGACAACGAGCAGATTTATGGTTATAAATTGAACTCTTACAAAGCCATAAAGGTTAGGCATGGTGATACTAAGAAGTGGTACTAAGGAAAGGCAATACTATGCATCATGATATCAGTGTATTTGAAGAATTTGAGATGGGAAGCCCCATGAAACGTTTGAGGATGTTGATCAATGAATCCTCTACTGTGTATGAAACATAAAGAGGAACATATACATATTTGTTTTGAGTGCAGACCTATAGTGCATTCCTTGAAGTAGTTTTGTGTGTTCATTCCTATCAAGGATCCATCAAGTATGATGAAAATGTTAATATGATATCACAATGTTGTGAGATCAATGCTAATGCATAGTTAGATAGATCAAGGAGAGTTGCAGATTGACAAGCATCAATGAGTTGAGGATAGGGTTTTGAGGAGGAACAATCTATGCGAATATTGGTCATCAAATCCTAGCACGTTTCAACTTGTAGGCCTTTATAAATGTAGAGCAGTGTATAAAGTATAAAGAGGCAATGTGTAAGACATTATAAATTATGAAACAATCAAGGCAAGCAATAGGATATTATTCAACAAGTTCCTATTCAAGATGTGATTCCTCTTCACACCAATTGTTTTATCCTCAAAAAGTTTTGAACTATTCTTCACATTTCACATGAGTGATTAGATGAAAAGTTGCAGTTTTGAGGAGATTTTTAAGGGTATAATTGCTTGTTTTGAGGGGAAAATTTTAAAAATTTAATGTCAAGGATAGAGTTTTTGTCAAGGCAACCTTTCTAAATCAAAAACACTACTCAAGGGTCCTAATTTATAGGGATTTTAACACTTATTTATGATAGAGGCAAATTTTAGGAATCAAATTAGAAGCAAATCGGTTGTCTTCAACAACAAAGCAAGGCGTCCATATTTGGAAATCAGCTGCTTCCTTCAACCTAGAAGCCGATTTCAAGGAGTTGTAGAAGATTGTCAAGATTAGCAGCCCTTGTAATGAAAGTTTTTGATATGAAGGCTTTTCTATATAGAGTCTTCTGATAGGTATTTCTTTCTCTAGTTCTAGTTTCTTTTGCAACAACAATAAGTTCTCTTGTAACTCTTTTTCAAGAGAAGATTGTAACAAAACTCCTATCAAATTAATAAAAGACAACAATATTCCTTCTTCAATATTTTGTCTCTCTTCGCAATGAGTGATATGATGTTTAATTATGATTTCATCTATTGAATCCTTTTCTATGTCTCGCTTATGCAATTGTTGGAACAAGGGTTTCATGTAGTGTAGGTTACATGTTGTGTTGATTGTTTTAATGGGTTATAGTTGTATAAAATATCTCCTTTCCTTCCAAAAATCTTAGAAATCAAACCTTCATATAAATTACTTATGTATGGCATGTTTCAAATTGAAGTTGTGAAAACAAAATCTCTTTCATTAACGTTGGTTGTGAGTTAGAATAGCAACAAAATTTTAGATTTCTAGTGCATCACCCGTTTAGTTTTAGGATTTCCCTTTCAAGTATCCTCTTATCCCTTTTCCTTGTGAGTTTTAGTAGTTTAAGGTGATCCATCAAGGAAACCATCCCACTCTGGAGATTCATCCTCACTTTAAGCCACCCACAGCTTGAGGACTTTTCAATGTTTCACAAGATAGTTGAGTGTTCACTCAACTAGGGTGTAATCCTTAGTGATAACAGTTTTTGGCATGCTCAGTGGGACTCTATGAATAGATTTCGATCCTTTAAAAGTCTTATTTTCAATGTTGTTTTGTCACAACCCATTTTAATCCTAAACTCGTCTTACTCTATTAATACTTTGGGAAATGTACACCATTGGTTAATCATTGAGTACCTTATGCATGGAGCTAAAGTAATAGGTATTAAGATAGTATTTTCAATACGATTTGGAGTATATATATATATATATATATATATATATATATATATATATATATATATATATATATATATATATATATATATATATATATATATATGCCTATACTTTTAAATTATATAATTCCATCTATATACAAAAGATGTTGTTATGATGGAAATTAAATGAATTGGTTAATGCGCTGACATGCAAAGTATTGTTATTGCTCCATAAAAGAATAAATAAATATAAAATAAATACTTTTGTAATCCAATATGTTTATACATAAATGTATTATATAATTCTAATTCTTATTTCTAATGCAGTTAAGAATGGGAATCCATAAATACATATAAAATGGAAAAGCGTGAATAGGATTGTATGGATTTTGTCAATAGGTAAAAGGAGGTAGTGACGTTTAATGAACCATCATCAATAGAATTAAATCTTGTTAGTAACATGAAGGGTGGAGGAGGATCAGATACTCGATGATTCGTGGAGAAAGGAAACAGACCATTTAAGCATGATGGTAGTGGGGGGAGTGGATGATTCAAATGAAGGTCACTTAAATGCAGTTGCCACCCCTGTTAACGGGGGTCATATCATTCAAGATCTAGCTTGGGATGCCTACGAATTTGGGGTTACCATAAAAAGGAAGAAGCAAAAACTTAATAACAGATAACCACCTGCGCTCTCAGGTGGATATAAAGAAAAAAGAAGCTCTGGATCAGCCAAACTTGGGAAATCAACGCCTGTGAGCCGCTTTGGAAGAATATGGAAACATCATCAATGACATTTTTTTCGCACAAGTTTCCTCTGCTAACATGTTCCATTTGCACCCCTATCCTTTGAATGTGAGTTTGGATTGCATTCCTCATTCTCTCTTTATTTAATTTAAAAGATTATTAAAATAACATTTTTAGATGGTCACCCCCAAACTCTCAAAGAAAATTTGCTTGGGAGTTTGCTATACCTGATCCTTTCGTTGCCTTGTTTGAATCCATATATGGAGATCCGATTGGTAAGAAATATATCTATTTCTTGATACTTATTTTTCTTATGTATAGTACACCATACTTGAATGATTCAGTAAGGTCAATCTTGTTACGACCTCTCTAGTGTTGGAGCATGTGAAACCTTATCCAGAATGAGAACGTTGTTTCTGAACACCCAGTTAGAAGAATACCCATTTTAGGATATTATTTCTTTTGAGTGACATACTCCCTTTATAATATTCTTGTTGAGTCAATTTTGTTTGGATTTATATGATATTGGAACTTATAACCCTTATTTGTGCTCTTAACACCATTTTTGATGACCTAATTGGTCAACTTGGGCAAATTTTATTTTCCCCAATGATGTGTGTTTTTCAAAGAATTTGTATAGCTTCAATCTAGCTGAAGCCTCTATGGTATTGGAACTCGTGACTCCTTATTCTAGTTAATAAATTCCATTTCTATAGGGTTTTCTTTCTTATGTATGGCATTTCATGCTCGTGTTAAATGCTTGATGAAAAATCTCTTAGATTCTCTTTTATATTGGAATTTGTAACCATGTTCCTTATGCCTTTTCTGAAGACATGATTCCTTAGGAAGGTTACCTTACAATAGCACAAACCTCAATACATTGCATTTAAGTGAAGGTTACAAGATTTCAAGGCTGTCGAAAAAATATTAACATAGAAAAAGGAAAATCCTCATCAAATCAAATATTTCACTTTGAGGAACCAATTTTTTAAAGAGTCCAAGTCAACTTTGCATATTGGCCTAGTCAAGTTTAGTCTCATAACCATGAATTGGATACTATTTTGGAATTAAGCCTAATTATAGATATGAACCCCAAAAGTGCATCAAAATTTGAACAATCATATAGGACATGGCTAAATCTAATGAAGACACCACCTTGTTTTAATTTATTTTGGTTTATTGATGTATGTTATTGTTTCGATTATAGTGATGAAAGTAATTTAATCATTTTGGAAACTTAATGACATAATTTGTATGTGTTTTTCCAGTCCTTACATGTTTGGTATGATTAGCAGTGACTATAGCCTTTTGATGTCAAAAAATATCATACCTTGCAACTCCATTCTCTTGGTTTCAGCTAATCTAGTGCATGCAACATATGAGAAGGGTTCAAACCAGGAGAAGAGAAACCCTATTTGAATATTTAAAAATTTCTCCACCTAGAATAAGGGGTAGAGCAAGATGAAGGACTCATGTCCCATCTGAAAGGACATAATCTACCCCTCCTAACCTTAGAATTACAAAATAACCTTCAAGAAGTCTAGTTTTATCAAGATCTAGTAGTAGTTCTAGTAATAACATGGCTCACTAGAATAGACCTTATGCATTTTTTCCTTTCAATGGTGGGAGCCCATTGAATCTTGCACAACATGATGATATTCTAATATCAACTCTCAAGAGTTTTCCTTATTTCACTAGAGAGGATCAAACTATAGCTATAGATCACATTAGAGATGTTGCAACATTGTGTGCAGTTCATAATATCACAAGTGAAAATGTTGCAATGAGGTTGTTGGCTGCATCTCTAAAAGGTAAAGCTCTTCAATGGTTTAGAGGCTTGGTTGTTAATTCCATTTGTACATGGGATCAGGTAGGTGATGCATTCAACAAGCAGTTTGAGGACAACTATGATCACATCTCTTTGGTTGAACAATTGACTACCATTAAGAGAGCTCCTCATGAATATATGATAGACTTCAATTTTCACTTCTAGAAGACTTCGAATAGAATTCTAGCTACGGTAAGACCTTCAAATGATTATGCTTTTATGTATTATCTTAAAGATCTTAACAATGATATTTCAATGATGAGTCAATTTATGGGTGGATATACATTACCAACAACCTATGACATTTCTATAAGGGTAGAAAATTGCCTTATTCAAGCTAGTAAGATAGCTCCTAGACCTATAATGCCCATTTTTCCTAAAATACAGCCACCTACTCCTTTACAAAACCCAACTATAGTTGTTGTCCCACCTACTACAACAACAAACCAGCTAGCTTTACCACCACCAAATGTTGTTCCAACTCAACCCAATGAGTTTCAAGAGATTTTTGGTGTATTGAAGACTCATTCTAATGAAATAATTAACCTAAAGAAGTAGAAAGACCAAAATTTTAGACCTTATCAAGCCCCTTATTATCCATATAGACCACCTAATAAAGTTGATACTTAAGCTCAAAAAAGGAATTTCAATGCAAGGCCTTTTCTACCCTACAGTCCAAACACAACTAGCTCTTCTAGGGAGTTGGTTCTAGTACAAAATAAAATGGCCAATGATTATGATTGGTGATTTCCTTACAACCAACCTCATAATCAGTCAACTTGCTCAAATGGCATGCTAAATTAGGCACTTATGGTTCAAAATAATGTTGTTGCCTCACAAAGTCAAATGCAAGAAACTAGTAATTAGCAAGGTCCTCATTCTAAGAAAAGCAATCAGGGTGTTGCTTTGATGAATTGGAAAGGTGAAGAATTTTGTGGAGTCAATCATCCACAAGGTCCAAATAGTCCTATACCCCTATAGCAACCAACATAAGGTCTAAAAAGAGGGTTGTAGATGTAGGACAACAACCTGAAAATTAAAAAAAATTAAGCTTCTACAAGCCAACAAGGTAATAGTGGGCATCTACCTTCACAAAACATTCAAATTTTGCAAGAAATTAGACTATGGCAAGAAAAGAGCATCCTAAATCTCATTCACAACCATTGCAAACAAAAGTGGTCCTGTTGTTTCAAAAGGACAACCAAAGGTGAGCTCAACTTCTTTCAATATTTTGGAGAATACGAAGAAACCTAACATTAGTGTTTCAATGTGGGATTCTTTTGCTCTTCTAGGGAAAAATAACTTGTTGAAAAATACTCTCTCTAATCTTTCTTTGTCAAATGAGCCTCCTAAAGACAACTCCAAAGTTTCCTTTACTGACAACCCTCAGGAAAATAATGAGCGAAAAAGTAAGGAGACCAATCCTTCCCCATTTTATGTTACTTTGGTTATTGGTGACTGATTAGTCCATAATTGTATGATAGATTTAGGATCTAGCAGCTATTTTATGCCGAAGTCAATAGTTGACAAATTAGGTTTGACATATGAACCTCTTTCCAAAGGGATTATCTAGTTATATGGGTCATCAATAAATACATTGAGGTAATCAAGGGTTTGGGTCTTACACCGCATGCTTGCCCAAATATCTCCATCCAACAAGATATCTATGCCTTTGACCTTCTAGATCACTTTTCCTTATGCCTATCTAGAGATTTCACTATAAAAATGAGGGGATACTTGTCATCTGATTGGTATCATTTGTTTTTCAGAATAAGCTATGGCACTAAAGTTACCTTAAATGCAGAAGTATTGGCCAAAGACCATGTAGAACCATATGTCACATCTATTGTAAATGCAAATTTATCCTTTCATGATCATGAAGAATAGCCTATAGTAGAGATTAACACTCTTATTGAGGTCATTCTTGATCTGATTTTAGATGAGTAGGCAGTAGAAAAACCATGAGGAGGATCCTTATAAATGTATAGAGAAAGTTGGACTGACTATATACATGTTTCATGAAGAAGAGGTTGTTTTTCCAAACCTGATAAAAGATGTCAAACAACAGTTAGAACATCAATCTAATCATCTTTGGCAACCTTAATTTAATGGTTCAAGGAGTAGAGTTGGTGTTGGTGGAGGTGTTATGTTAGTTCTCCTAAAGGTGAGAAGTACTACTCTTCTTTTCATTTTTCTTTTAATTGTACTAACAATACAATAGAGTATGAAGCTCTAATTCATGGGTTAGAGTGGGAAAGAAAGAAAAATATCAAGTGCTTGCAGGTGTTTGGGGATAGTGAACTTGTGATGAATCAAGTGAGAAACATTAATGCCACCAAAAATCAGCTGTTGAAAATGTGTAAACATAGAGTTTGGGACATTATTGAAGATTTTGATGCATTTAACCTACTGTCAATTCCAAGAAATTTGAATAAACAAATTGATAAGTTGGCTGCAATGGGAGCTGAGTTTGACATTCCAACAGAGATAAAGAATGTCCACGTACAACACTATGTTAAGGTAGTTGTAAGACCTTCAATTCCTGACAATAATATATACATTGGCAAGTGTTTGAAAGTGATGAACAAATTACAATTTTTTGATTGAGGAGGGTGAGTTCTCAACTTCAAATCAACAAAATTTGAAGTAACAATATGGAGATCGGATTCTTCAATTAAATTCAAAAAAGTTGCCAATGGGCTTGGTGACTCTTGAGTCAATCAACTCAAATGATCAAGTGAAGAAGGATAAAACCAACATGCTAGTCAAATAAGAGAATTATGAATCAATTGAGATATTTAAGGGTAAGCTTTTGAAACTTGGAAAAACATGCTTTTTTTTTGCTTTGTCAAGAATTTGAGGATGTGTTTCCTTGGGAATATAGTGATTTGAATGGTTTTAATCCTAAGTTAGCTCAACATACTTGAGTTGCAACATGATGCAAAACCAGTTAGACAAAGGAAAATACCTTTGAATCCTAAACTAGAACACCTAATGAAGGATGAGCTAAATAAGATGATTCAAAACAATATCATTTTTCCCATCAAACACACATCTTGGTTGTCTAATTTGATCCTTGTGAGAAATAAATATGGTGAAATCATATTGTGTGTTGACTTTAGGGACCTTAATAGGGTGTCTCTTAAGGATCATTACTCGCTAACCTCAATGGAACAAATATTGCAGCTTGTATCAGGTTCTGAAAGGTTCACTTTTAGATGGATTTTTAGGTTATAATCAGATTTTGGTCAAGGAAGAAGATCAGTTTAAAACAGCCTTTACAATAAAGTGGGGAACCATGGAATACAAAAAAATTCCTTGTGGTTTGTCCAATTTAGGGGAAACTTTCCAAAGAGCCATGGATATGGCCTTCAAGGGTCTCATGAGAAAATTTATATTCGTATACCTTGATGATATTACTATTTTTTCTCAAGATGCTAAAGAATATTTCATGCATTTGAGGCATATTTTTGAAAGGTGCAAGGAGTATGGTGTTTCATTGAATCCAAAGAAGTGCATCTTTATTGTTCATGAAGGTAAATTGCTTGGCCATATTGTTTCAAAGCAAGGTATTACGATAGATCTTGAGAAAGTAAGCACAATTTTGGCTTTCCCATTACCAGCTCATAAGGAATCTCTACAAAAATTTCTAGGAAGAATCAACTTTGTAAGAAGATTTATCCCTAATATTTCTTTTTTGTTAAAGCATCTAACTTATATGCTTAGAAAAAATATGAGTTTCAGTTGGACTAAGAAAGGAAAAAGAAGTTTTGAGGAGATCAAAGAAGCCACAGTAGTAGCTCCTACACTCATAAATCTAGATTATGCTAAGGACTTCATATTGTATGCCTTTGGAAGCATTGACACAATTACAGCTATGTTGGTCTAACAAAATGAAGAGGGTTTAGAGAAAACCATAACATTCCTCAACCAAGGTTTGGAGGACTATGAGCAAAGGTATTCATTTGTTGAAAAACATGTTGTTGATGGCAATTTTGGCACCACAACAATGCAAGCAGAATATTGATACTCTACTTCTCCTAAAAGAGAAAGGCAACACATGGATGCCTTAGCTCCCAAGGTCTTTGTAGTTGGGTCTCAACTGTGCTAATGTTACTCAGTGGTCAATGCAACAGTAATATTCAAGGGGCCTGCTAGTATGAGCTTCTGGATTATTCTAAGATCAAGCATGAATTTAAACATATTCTAACCAGGGATTTTAAAGAAATATAAAAAGATAGATCAGGGTTTTGAAACAGAAAAGAACAATAGTTCATCCAATCTTAACCAGACTTGTTAACTTCAAGGAATTATAAACTAAAACTACAGAACAAGATAATCTTGCGATTGACACACAACCTCTTTCATTCGTAGTGCTAATTCGAACAACAGATTTTTGGCTACCATTTAAATAAAACACAAATACATTTCATTCCTTGAAGACTTCACACATCAAATGATCAATTAAGACAAATATCATTCAAGAACACAACATGAAGTAGATTAAACTTTGATTGCTTCTACTGTCAATACAACAGATAAGCAATATTTACAAGGCTGGCATAATCACCAGTGTACAGAGAATCTGTTTCTCCAGATTGTTTCCAACTACACTAAGAGAACTTAGAAAATACATTACAGTATGTGCTGAAATATAACTGCTAAAAAAGAAGACAAGAGAAGCTCTCATTACTGAGAATCAAGATGCAACTCTATCTCCTTCTCTTAACTGACTAACTCCTAACAATTCTAATTCTAAACAATTCTTAGTCTGAAAGTTCTCTAACCCTAGAAGTTATAATCTAGAAGTGCTAACCTTTACAAAGAGGCAAGAATGCCTTATATACAGAATGTACCAACAAGAATGTGTTGTCCCCTGCACTAGGGTTCACAAAATATCAGTAGACTATAGGAGAGTTGGCCTTCAGATCTTACTGAGGAAAGTCAAAACTGCATTCAAAGCGAAGCCCTATTGTCCATATTGCTGAAAGGTTGTCCCGAGGATGACCTTAGATCTTTTGCAACTGCAGCATTTACTCTTTTGTCTCTGTGTCCACCTTCAAACTCTATTGGAGTCACCTTGAATCCTCAGAATATCTCCATCAATACTGATCTACCTCTTTGCCAGAAGTCACTATAGTTGTCCCTGTGACTCATAGTTTCTTCTTCTTTTCGGCTTCCTTTCTGTTTTGGACTTCTCTGTACATTGACTATCCTCTAGAAGCATCATCGGGCCTCCCTGTAGATCTGAATATTTCACCCGAGCCGACCCATTGCCTTTGGATCTCAAAAGGAAACCATCTTGCTTGCATTCTGTTAGTCTTCTCCAAAAGGGTGGTCAATTGGTCAATGGCCCATCTTGGTTTTTTCTGATTGGATGACCACATGCCAGGCCATATTTCTGAGAAGTCAAGAGTAGGCCACCTTAAATCGCATATTGGTGAGACACCATTGGTGTCTCCCTGATGCGATTTCATCCTATAATAGTTATCGGCATAGTATGGGTCATTTGGTGAAACATTTCGGCGGGCTACAGAAGTCACATCAAGCTCACAAAACCTATCAGCAAGACTGCATGCTCTCAGCAAGACATCTCGGCGAACCTCAGGATCCCATGGCCATCTCATTTTTCATGTTGGGGAGACTATCGCTCGTCGCTGTGACCTCATAGCGAAGTCTCCTCACTCGTATGGAATCTCCCCGATTTCCTCCTATTCTCGCCGAGCTTGCTCCCTTATGTTTTGGTGTGTCCAATTCCCTTCTCCAGGACATCTCTGCAGGGCCCTTTTTACTCTTAGCGAACACGTTCATTCTCCCCGGAGGCACGTCCTATCGGTGAGACATAAAGATCTCGCCAAGACCTTATGGCGATGGAACCCCCCTCTGCCGATGCCTGTTATTTCATGTTGGCAAGAGTTTCAGCAAACTCCTTTTCATTCTCGCCGAGCCCACTTTGCATCGAGAAGACCCTATCAGGTCAGCAGGATGTCATGTCGAGCTTTCGTTTTCTATCATCGAGCTTGTTCTGCATTGGCAAGAGTTACGGCGACGCCGGACTCCTTGGGCGAGCTTTGTTTTCTGTCGGGGAGACCTCATGGTTTTAGGGAGACCTTACCCCGAATCCCTTTTCTTCTTACCAAGCCCTCCCTTGTCTTTGGCGAGCTCCTCCATGTCGGTGAGACTTCCTCTCCTCGCCAAGACCTTAAACTGAGGTCTTCTCCTTCACTGGGTTGTTCACTAGTCGGTAAGAGATCCTGAGGTCGAGGAAACATCATAGCGAGCCTTTGCTTTCTCCTCAAGCCGGTCCTTGTCATTGGCGTGACTTTGGATCATCGGAAATACTTCTCGCCGCATTCATTTCCCTTTGTCGAACTAAGAGCACTTCAGGGAGATCATTCTGTAGTTATAGTGACATGTATTCCTTTTGTTCCAAATGTGTCGTTGAAGCATTCTCTTGTCAGGGAGATGTCTTGCAGACATCTTATGTCTCACCGAGGAACCTCCATAAGTCCACTTTTGTCGCCATGACAATTTTGTTCTCTCCCTGATGGGCAACTTTCACCATCAGTCGACAAGACCAAGAGACTTTGCCAAGACCTTATGTCGAATGTCGATTGTTTGACCGAGGTGTTCACTTATGGGCCGATTGGTGAGACACGAAGAACTTGCCATGAATTTACTTTGAAGACAAGCCTCTTGCCAAAGTGTAGCTCCTAGTCGCCTAACTATATTTCATCAGCGAGACATTATGCTGAACACCCACACTCTCTCCAAAGATACCCTTGTCGGCGAGACTGCAGCCATTCGCCGAGACTTCCTGGTGACATTATCTTGCTTTGCCAATATGCAGACCCTTCTCCGTCGGCAAGACTCCTGGTGTTCGGTGAGAGCACATACCGAAGAGACCAACTCCCGCCGAAGTGTATGCCTGTATGCACTAGTCGGTGAGACCTCGTGAACTCGCCAAGACTTCTTGGCGAAGAGAAAACCTTTCGCTGATGTATCAATCTTTTTGATAGCAGTCGGCAAGACTTTGAGATTTTTCCAAGTCCTCCTCTCGAAGGAAAAACTCATGCCGGTAGAAAACTCCTTGTCATCAGGACGATGACCCTTGTCTTGCCAATAGGAAACTGCATTTGAACTCTTGTCGCCGTGACATCCCTGGGGTCTTGCGGATGGGAAAAAAAGACGCAGATTGAGCAGAATGTACTGGTAGTCGGCAAGACATTTGCAAGGTCTTGCCGACTTTCTTCTTAGCTTATTTTTACTGACCAACTGGACTGGGGAATGCATTCTAGCTGAGCTCCCTTGGCAAATATCATCATGTGTGTGATTTAATCCTACAAAAAAAGGTCTGCATGAGTCCCAAAGCATATAAAACATATTAAAATAAACCATTCAGTTGCTTATGATTATTTCATTCAATTTTCAGCAAGAAGAAGACCAACTCAAGCTAAGACAAAACCAGAATTAAATCAAATAGATCAAAAGTCAAAATTAGGAGGAAAACACAAGAATTCCAAAGAGGAAAACAAGTAACCAGAAGCAAAGAAACCAAAAGAAAAAAAAGGGGGACCCATTCTGATCCAAATCAAAGTGGGGTGGTTATGCAAGGCATAACAAATGGCGACTCGGTTGGGAAAATGGTTTAACCATTTTCATGAATCTGAAAGATTCAGCTACCCAGAACTCCTGGTTCATGAACATCACTACTCTAGTTGGGTCAGTTATAACAAACAAGGTAGAGCTAGAATCTCAAATGTAAGTCAATCAATGGCTATCCCTAAATCTATGTATGTGCTTGATTGTGCATCATTATTTCATAAAGTTTTCTCTATCCTTTGAATAATGTGCAAGATGAGAGCTACATGAGTTGATTTCTTTCGTGCAATGATATCTTGGGCATTGCTTTGCTGCCAGTCAGGAATCCATAGCCCCAACGAAGACACCTCTAGTTCTCTCACAGCATTGCTCTATTGCCAGTTAGGCGTCCATAGCCCCGGTAGAGATACTGGAACCACCCATTCATATTGAATCCTCTTTTTATTTTGATAATTATTTTCTTTTTCTCTTTCTTTTCTTGTTTTCTCATAGAGTTTCAGATATTTCATTTAGTTCTTTTCAATATGTCAAATGTTAAACATCTGATCTGGGTTGAAAACTACCATGGACCTCAAGACAGCACTTGGGAAATTGGATTTTTCACTCAAAACTTGCAACACTATCACCCTAAGACAAATATACCATTACAAGAGGAGATGATCTTATGGATTTGTGAAAGATTCAGAGGAGATAATGAAGGCTACTTACTTTACACCTTGTTTTCAAAACTTTCCACAACTTTTATTGACAAGCATGAAACAATGAATTGAGGATGAAATCATTCAGTCAGAAAACCTGAAAATATCTAAACCACTTCTCTCCTAAAGACCAAAGTATGCTTCAGATAACAACCCATTACTTAAAGATGGAAAGCAACAGATAAGCCCTCAAAGCAAAAAACAAAACAAAAATCCCAAAAGGAAAGGACAAACAAACAAACAGGAAATTATCTACAAGAAGAAAGCAAATTACTTACACAAAGAACAACAGATTATTTACATAAAGGAAAGAGTTATTTACAAATAGAAGCACATAAGCTATTTACATAAATGCAAATTATTTACAAATAGGAGACCAATAAATTATTTACATTCAGAACAAAAATTAATAGCCTCAAGATTCAAAATAGTGCTTGAGGAACTGCCCATTAATAGGAAAAGGAACAGGTTCTCCAGTTAGGCTGCTCAGTCTGAAAGTGTTTTCCCCTAAGATATCAACAATTTGATAAGGGCCTAACCAGAGTTTTTCAAACTTTTGGTGATTTCCTTTCTCTTCACCAGCCTTATCCCATAGCAACACTAGGTCTAATATCCTAAAAGCCTTGATCTTGGCTCTTTTGTCAAACCAACGTTTGACAACAGCCTGGTGGTTGAAAAATTGTTGCAAAGTAGCATCTCTTTGTTCTTCTAATTTCAACAAAGCAACCAATCTAATTTCTATCCTATTGTCCTTAGAGTAGAATTTTTGCATGAACTCAAGGATAGGTATTTGCAGATGGATAGGAAAGACAGGCTCTTGGCCATATACCAGCTTGAATGGTGATGTGTTTAAATTATCCTTAATCCTAGTCTAATCTGCCCATAATGCAAACCTTAGCTAGGTATGCCAATCTCTAGGGTTATGCTCTAACAGTTTCTTAATTACCCCTAAAAGGTTCTTATTGGTTGACTCTACAACTCCATTGCCTTGTGGGTAATAATTTGATGAATACTTCAAGACAATCTTGTGATCATAAGCCTAGGAAATAAACTCAGCAGAAGAAAAGGTAGGGCCATTGTCACATACCAGAGTGAAGGGTACCCCAAACCTTGTAGTGATGTATTCAGTGAGGAACTTGATCACTACCTCTGTTGTGCTACTTTTGCAGGGTATAGCTTCTGTCCATCTTGTGCAGTAATCAGTAACCATCAAGATAAACTTGTGTCCTATAGAAGAATTCGGGTTAATCACCCCAATAAAATCCAGTGCCCATTGGGCAAATGGCCTTACCTCATAGACAAGTTGTAGTGGCATGACTGAATGGCATTCACTTGGTGTAGAAATCTGATAGATGTGACATGTCCTCACATGTTGATGAGCATCTTTGAACACACATGGCCAGTAATAACCAGATCAGAGAATCTGGTGTGCCAAAGAATCTGCAGACCCATGACTTGTGCCATGCTTCCCATGAAACTCAGAGATCACATGTTGAGCCTCTTGATGATCAAGGCATCTCAAGTATATTCCTTCAAAGTTTGTTCCGTATAGCAACCCTCCTTTGAGCATGTAATGAGAACTCTTCAGCCTCAGGGCTCTCCTTTGAGTGGCATTCATTCATTCTGAACAACAATTGTTAAGCATTAGGTAGACAATATCTGCATACCAGGGATCATTGGAGAATGACTGGGTTGAATATTGCTGGAAAACAATGTTGTTACCAACCTTCACCATAGATTCAAACAAACGAGTACCTCTGACAAGTATCATAGGGCATATCTCTAGATCAAACTCTTGCAGGATGGCCATCCATTTGCCTCTCCTTTCTCCCAGCTTGCTCTGCATGAGTAGGCACTTCACAGCTACGTCAAGAACTACAATGACGATTTGACTGTGAAGGATGTAATGTCAGAACTTCTTGACAGCTCTGACCAACATGAAAGCTTGCTTTTCCAGGAGTGGGTACCTGATTTCTATGTTTTTGAAGGGAGAACTCATGAAAGCAATCGGCCTCTCCTTTGACTCTTCTTTTCGTTGAGTTAAAACAGTTGCGCATGAATGCTCAGAGGCAAAAGAGTAAATGTAGAATGGCCTGATGTAATCGGGGCTGGTAAGGACTGGTGCCTCTGAAATGGACCACTTGACTTGTGAAAACATGTCTTTTGCTTCATCATTCCATTCTATCTTGGCATCTTTCTTCATCATTTCATGGAGAGGTTTTACAATCTCTGCAAAGCCTGTAATGAACTTCCTCACAAAGTTGATTTTCCTAAAGAAAAACTTCATTTCTTTCTTGCTTCCTGGCCGTGTAATCTTAAGAATAGACTCGACTCAACCTGGGTCGATCGATATTCCCCTTTCTGAAATTATATGCCCCAAGAGCTTCCCTTCAGAGACTCTAAACATGCACTTGTTGGGATTCAGGGAGACGCCATACTAGATACACTTTTGGAGAACCTTGGCCAAGTTGGCAGCATGATTGAGTCAATCCTTGGAGAACACTATCAAGTCATCTATGTAAACAATAATGTATTTACCAATTAGGTCCTTGAACACTATGTCCATGGCGCGCTGGAAAGTTTCTCCAGCATTTATCAAACCGAATGGCATCCTTCTGTATGCAAACGTCCCCCACTTTGTAGTGAAAGTCGTCTTCATCCTATCCTCAAAGTTGACCATTACCTGATTGTATCTAGAGTAACCGTCCAAGAATGACATCATCTATGCTCCATTGACAATCTGTAATACCTCATCCAGGGAAGGGAGTGGGTAGTTATCCTTTTCTGAAGCTCTATTTAGATTTCTGAAGTCTATGAATAGTCTGATCTCCCCATTCTTCTTATAGACTAGAACTAAGTTGGCTACCCATGTTGAATGGCGCACATGAAAGATTATCCTTGCAGACAACAATTTTTGAACTTCTTTATAGATCAATGGCTCAATCAGGGCGTTGACAGGACGCTGCTTCTGTCGGAAAGGTTTAGCCTCGGGCTTCAAGGGGATAGTGTGAGTCATAACAGAAGCATCAAATGTATGGAGATCTTCATATCCCCAAGAAATTGCAGAAATATCTTTCTTAAGTGTTGCCAATATGTCTTTTCTAATTGCTTCAGGGCAGGATTTCCCTATGTAGACATTCCTTTCAAGACCAGAATCAGCTAAGTTAACTATTTCATATTCACCTCCTTTGTCTTCAGCTGATACCTTCTCTCGAGCCCTTGGATCTGTGTCAAAAATTATCTCCAAGGCCACCATTCCTTTAGGAATGTTATTATTCTTTAAGTTAAAAAATCCTTCTGTATCACATTCCTTAGGGTTCCAATCCCCTTGATCTCTGTTGAACTCATCAATAATTTTCCCCTCAAAAACATCTGAGCTTGCCAAGAAAGCCAGAATATGTCGATCATCATCAAAGACTTGAAAGTTTGTGATGTTGTTAGGAACTACAGGGGTGGAAATTAATTCCACTAAGAATTTCTTGAGGTTAGAGCCTTGCATAGGTTCCAGGGTACTTGCAGCAATAGCCAGTGAATCAGCTACCTAATTTTCTTCTCTAGGGATTAAGCTAATCCCAAAAGCATCAAAGTCTTTGATCAAGTTCCATACCCCGTTCCTATATGTTTCCAACCTCTTATTGTGACATGTATATTGGTTGTGCACTTTCCTAATAACTATTTCTAAATCTCCCTTGAGCATCAAGGCAGTGACCTTCTTCTTATGTGCAAACATCAATCCCCGTGCCAGAGCTTCATACTCTGCTACATTGTTTGTGCATCCAAATTGCAACCTATAAGAAGAAAATAAGTTTTTTCCTTGAGGGTTGGTTAGTACAATTCCAACACCACTGCCTGTCTTAGATTTGGATCCATCAAACGTGAGGGTCCACAGTTGATCACGGGCCGGAGTTGATTCTTTTGAATTTGTTATGGGTATTTGATCTAGGTGAGTTACAATTGGGGCTGCTTGATCTTTTGCATCAAGTATAGGGAAAGGATGTTTTGTAAGTTCCTTAGATGCAGTCTCCAATTCTTGCTTAGTTATATCATCTGACCTGTGACTACCCTTCTGACAATCGCTTGTGTCTTTGGTTGACCTTTTAGGATTTGGTACATTTGTAGGTGAAGGGGTGTTAAACAAACCTGGGGTGTTAAACAAACCTTGAGGCTGCTCCTCATCAGTAGACTGATTTGGACATCTATCTAGAGTAGGTTTAATCTGGGAAGGGATTTTTTTTAAAGTATTGTATCCTTGGTTAACAGGGTTGCTTCCTTGGCCTCAAATGAGAAGCAGTCTGCAATGGTCTCAGGGTGACTTGTGCTAGCTTCCTCAACTTGGGAAATATGACTCAAAATGTCAATGCAGGGTTGGCAAGCCAATTCAAAGTGGCTTTGGTAGTGTACCCTGCACCAATTGGGGAGCAAGAGACTTTGCAGGTCTACATCTTCTCCCAAGACTAGTTGATCTTGTTGTAGTTTTCTGACTAATTCCTGTTGATTTTCATCAATCGTGGAGTCAGGGAGTTTCTGTATTGAAATGTCTTTAGAATGGAGAACTGAGAAGGTAAAATTTCATCTCTTTTATAAACCCCCATCTCAGTCTCAAAGTAAGCCACCTCATTGGGACAATCATACTCAGTGATGATATGCTTGAGGCAAGGCTCACTTTCAATCCTAATCTAATTAGGAATCCCTTTCCATGATAGCCACATATGTGAAAAGTCAAGGGAAAGATATCCCCCTAAATTTTTCATCAAATCTCGACTTAGCAGCATACCATAGGTCTCGGGAATATCTGCCACTTAAATATCTATCTTGGTTAGGATCTTAGGATCTTATCCTACTTGAACGTGTATGTTTCTTAATTCCCCTACCACATTAACCTCTATTTTGTCAAGTTGAATGACCTTCTTATTGGTTTGAATGGGGTTTAACCCTAACTTCTTGCATATGGAAAACAACATGACATTTCCCGAAGCCCCTAAATCCAACAAACAAATGTGTAGGTTCTTCCCAGAAATTCTTAAACTTAAAAGGAAATGTGTAGTACCTACCTTGTTTCTGTATAAGGCTGCATTCACGTCCCCAGCAGGTGCCACCTTGCTCTTTCCTTTTGACTTATTAGTTTGTTCTAGCGCTTTCAGCACTATCTCCCTTTGAGCAGGAAACCACTTTAAAATGTCAAAATATGATAAAGAAGTTTTATGTTTCTGCATCTCAGAAACAATGTCAAATTTTGTATTATAACTTGAATTACTTTTGAAAACAACAGAGGAATTACCCCTGTTATGGAGGTCAGGCGGGCCTTTTGGTGGAGGAGGATTATTATCAGCACTTTGATTTGGAGGCACCATGTGATTAGGAGGTGCTGATGTAGTGAATGGACCTTTACCTTCATTTCTCAGAAAGTGTCCTCCTTTTGTTTGAAAATCCTGGGCATCATATGAATCCTCCTCTGGTTCATTCTCTTCTTGCCTTGGGAATGAAGGTTCCTCTTCAAAGAGGTCATAAGTCATTGTTGTTTCTACTGAGTCACCTCCTTTGTTGGAATTCCCCTGGAAAGTTTGGGTATATTTGTGTGCCATCTTGACAACTTTCTCCATCTGAGGGCAGTTTACCTCAGAATGGGTCGTTGTATCATGCAGCCTACACCAGTTAGTCATGAAATGTAGGTCAACTACGTTTGCAGTATGTGATCTCTCCTCATTTGCTTGATAGTTATGAGGAAATCCACCATTATTGGGCCCTGTATTCCATTTCCTATTGTTATTTTTTCTCTAGTTGTACCCTATGTTTTGGCTTTGATAACCTCTTTGGTTATAGTTGTTATTCTGATAAGTACCCTGGTTGTTGCTGTTTTGATTAGGGTATTCCCTTGGTTTTGGGAAGGGTTCAACCAAAGCTTAGCCATGTCATTTGTAACTTGAGACAACATTTTCTTCAAGGTTTCTACCTCATTTGTAAGCTAAACTGTCTTCTCACTTTCCACACTCTTAGCAACAGGTGGCTGACCACTATGATTTGATGTTCCAATTTGGTTAGGATGGCCATGGGAACTTTGAGGAACCTATGGTTTTTGAAAGAGATCGGGAGTTCTAGTAGCAAAGAATGGAACAGGTGGTTGGGTTTACAGTTTAGACATAGGTCCATAGTGGGAAGAAGACATCCCAAGGACAGTATTGTATAGAGGAGTTGGGCTATGCATTTGGTATCCTATTGGAGGGAAACCTCCTCCCATGCTTCCTTGTTGAGAACTGATTTGTTGTTGCAGCTTAATAACCAAGTAATAGACTTTGGATAGAGAATCAATATCAGGTGCTTGATATGTCCTTTGCAGGAACAAACCTAGCAAGGGGTCTATAACCCTTAAATATGCTTGGATAGCACTGTTTTCAATAACTAGATAGGGGTCCTGCAACCTCCTATACATTCGTTGGAACCTGGTATTGAATAAAGGCAAAGATTCACCTGGTTCCTTCCTTATGGTTGAAAACTGATGGTATAAAAGAGCTGGATCTGTTGAAAAATGAGGTGTTTTCTTAGCTTAATACTCTGTAAAACTTCAAAATTGCTGTTCTAAGTAAGTCTTTTCTTTGTTACATAAATTCTTTGTGGATGATTATCTTGATTAATCCATTTTACTGTTGTAGAATGTAGAGAGAATTATATAGAAGAACTAGACGGGATAATAGAAGTTTCACACAAGATATACCGTGGAGAAACCCTTTCGGGAAAAAACTCCACCAAGAATTATTCTATTATTCAAACTCTGAATTACAATAGCTCCAATTCTTGCTTGAGAATGCTTCTTCTGTCTTTCACAATCTTCTTCACACCTGCAATAACCAATCTCCAAACTCTATTCAACTTGAATGAGATATATAGACAATATGCAACCTTGTAATCTCCAAATGGTGATAATTACAATGCATAAGCACAAGCCCTTGAAAAGGTACGCCATATTCCTTCAAGTAGAGTTCTTCAGTGAAGACTAAAGCTTACAACATGTGCATCATGCATTTGGGTGTCCCAAACTGAAGCTACAACTTCTCCTTCACTTCGGTGATAATTCCAAAGCTATTCCTCAAAGATGGCGCCCACAATTAAAGCTACTTAACTGAGCCATCAGAAATATCTTATCATGCATTGGAGTTAATTCCAATAAAGCATCTTGGGCGCCCAAGTTAGCTTCAAGTGCTTTATTGTTAACTGAAACATTTACTCAACACCATTCCCAAAGAATGGTCATCCCTTGATGGCGGTAGTCCCTGTTATCTGTCATACAACTCAATGTTATTAGCCATGCATTACAAGTTACTGAAGCTAACTACATGCGACTCAAAATAACCAACATGCATGCAACATGCACTTGCATGCTGGCCCGAAGATCTTGAGCGGCCAGGCCCAGCCCGGCAGTGAGCTAAAGTGAACTTATGGGAGACAGCCGTACGAACTGGTGAACTAATCGAACTTAACTTGAACTTCAAGCATGCAAACATCAAATCCTAACTCTAGGATCATTACATGCATTCAAAAGTGTTAATTGTTACTCTGTATAGTTAACTGGACACAAGGTGAGTTTCACCTTACCATGTGTGCACCCACATGCTCCTATTATTTAGGAATAAATACAAATGTCAATTTCATGATTTATTTCATCCAAATATTAATCTCACAATAATCTTAGTGTTGTTGAACACATTCCAAGAAACAAGGAGATACATGAAATAATAAATGTTTAGGATTTGCAATTTAATGGCAACCTATTTCCAACAGGATCCACATACACCCTGAACTGGTTGATGAAAGCATTTTCCAAATGTGTCCAGGTCAAAATGGAACCTTGATGAAGATTAAGGTACCAATTGTATGCCATATCCCCTAAGGAGTAAGGGAACAATCTGCAGACTACATCATGGTGAGCTATTTGAGCTCTGGTACAAGCATCCTTGAAAGCTTGTATGTGCTCTTCAGCACTCCGTGATTCACCATGGATGTACTTAGGGAAAAATTTCTCAGGGTTTTTTGGCATATCATGGAAACCTCCAGGGATAGTCCCCAATGGAGAAGGATAATTCTGAAAGAATGCCATTGGTGGGGGTGGTGGTTGAGACAACTGTTGGATGGGCTGAACTAGCTATGATGATAATTGAGATGGACGTGGTGGTGGATTGATGGGTATCCACTGGGGTATTGGTGGAAAGCCCGGTGGAGTGAGCGGAGTTGATAAAGGTGTTATGATAGTTGCCCCAACCTTGTGATTCTTGTGTATTGTTGGGGTCTTGAGTTCTATGAAAGGTGATGGATTTTCAGCTGATCGAAGAACTCTACGGGGCATTTCTAGGGATGAAAACCTAGCTTTATCTAGTTTTCCCTTCTAGGCCCTCCTTCTAGTGCTAGTTCTTGTTGATGGCGATTTTGGCACCACAACAATGCAAGCAGAATATTGCTACTCTACTTCTCCTGAAAGAGAAAGGAAACACATGGATGCCTTAGCTCCCAAGGTCTTTGTAGTTGGGTCTCAACTGTGCTAATGTTACTCAGTGGTCAATGCAACAGTAATATTCAAGGGGCCTGCTAGTATGAGCTTCTGGATTGTTCTAAGATCAAGCATGAATTTAAACCTATTCTAACCAAGGATTTTAAAGAAATATAAAAAGATAGATCAGGGTTTTGAAACAGAAGAGAACAATAGTTCATCCAATCTTAACCAGACTTGTTAACTTCAAGGAATTATAAACTAAAATTACAGAACAAGATAATCTTGTGATTGACACACAACCTCTTTCATTCGTAGTGCTAATTCGAACAACAGATTTTTGGCTACCATTTAAATAAAACACTAATACATTTCATTCCTTGAAGACTTCACACATCAAATGATCAATTAAGACAAATATCATTCAAGAACACAACATGAAGTAGATTAAACTTTGATTGCTTCTATTGTCAATAAAATAGATAAGCAATATTTACAAGGCTGGCACAATCACTAGTGTATAGAGAATCTGTTTCTCCAGATTGTTTCCAACTACACTAAGAGAACTTAGAAAATACATTACAGTATGTGCTGAAATCTAACTGCTAAAAAAGAAGACAAGATAAGCTTTCATTACTGAGAATAAAGACGCAACTCTATCTCCTTCTCTTAACTGACTAACTCCTAACAGTTCTAATTCTAAACAGTTCTTAGTCTAAAAGTTCTCTAACCCTAGAAGTTCTAATCTAGAAGTGCTAACCTTTACAAAGAGGCAAGAATGCCTTATATACAGAATGTACCAACAAGAATGTGTTGTCCCCTGCACTAGGGTTCACAAAATATCAGCAGACTATAGGAGAGTCGGCCTTCAGATCTTACTAAGGAAAGTCAAAACTGCATTCAAAGTGAAGCCCTGATATCCATATTGTTGAAAGGTTGTCCCAGGGATGACCTTAGATATTTTGCAACTGCAGCATTTACTCTTCTGTCTCTGTGTCCACCTTCGAACTCTGTTGGAGTCGCCTTGAATGCTCAGAATATCTCCATCAATACTGATCTACCTCTTTGCCAGAAGTCACTACAGTTGCCCTGTGACTCATAGTTTCTTCTTCTTTTCGGTTTCCTTTCTATTTTGGACTTCTCTGTACGTTGACTATCCTCTAGAAGCATCATCGGGCCTCCCTGTAGATCTGAATATTTCACCCGAGCCGACCCATTTCCTTTGGATCTCATAAGGAAACCATCTTGCTTGCATTCTGTTAGTCTTCTCCACAGGGGTGGTCAATTGGTCAATGGCCCATCTTGGTTTTCTCTGATTGGACGATCACATGCCACACCAGATTCCCGAGCAGTCAAGAGCAGGCCACCTTAAATCGCATATCGGTGAGACACCATTGGTGTCTCCCCGATGCGATTTAATCCTATAATAGTTATCGGCATAGTATGGGTCATTCGGTGAAATGTTTCGGCGGGCTACAGAAGTCACATCGAGCTCACAAAACCTATCGGCGAGACTGCATGCTCTCGGCAAGACATCTCGATGAACCTCAGGATCCCATGGCGATCTCATTTTTCATGTTGGGGAGACTATCGCTCATCGCTATGACCTCATAGCGAATTATCCTCACTCGTATGGAGTCTCCTCAATTTCCTCCTGTTCTCGCCGAGCTCGCTCCCTTATGTTTTGGTGTGACCAAGTCCCTTTGCCAGGACATCTCCACGGGGCCCTTTTTACTCTTAGCGAACGTGTTCATTCTCCCCGGAGGCACATCCTATCAGTGAGACATAAAGATCTCACCAAGACCTTATGGCGATGGAACCCCCCTCTGCCGATGCCTTGTATTTCATGTTGGCAAGAGTTTCAGTGAACTCCTTTTCATTCTCGCCAAGCCAACTTTGCATCTGGAAGACCCTATCAGGTCGGCAGGACATCATGCCGAGCTTTTTTTTTCTATCATTGAGCTCGTTCTACATCGGCAAGAGTTACGGCGATGCCAAACTCCTTGGGCAAGCTTTTTTTTCTATCGGGGAGACCTCATGGTTTCAGGGAGACCTTACCCTGAATCCCTTTTCTTCTTACTGAGCCCTCCCTTGTCTTCGACGAGCTCCTCCATGTCGGCGAGACTTCCTCTCCTCGCCAAGACCTTATACCAAGGTCTTCTCCTTTGCCGGATTGTTCACTAGTCAGCAAGAGATCCCGAGGTCGGGGAGACATCATAGGGAGCCTTTGCTTTCTCCTCGAGCCAATCCTTGTCATCGGCGTGACTTTGGATCATCAGCGAGACTTCTCGCCGCATTCATTTCCCTTCGTTGAACCAAGAGCACTTCGGGGAGATCATTCTGTAGTTATACCGACATGTATTCCTTTTGTTCCAAATGTATCACTGTAGCATTCTCTTGTCGAGGAGATGTCCTGCAGAAATCTTATGTCTCGCTGAGGAACCTTCATAAGTCCACTTTTTTCACCGTGGAAATTTTGTTCTCTCCCTGATGGGAAACTTTCACCGTCAGTCAGCAAGACCAAGAGACTTCGCCAAGACCTTATGTCGAATGTCGATTGTTTGACCGAGTTCACTTATGGGCCGATCGGCGAGACACGAAGAACTTGCCATGACTTTACTTCGAAGACAAGCCTCTTGTTGAAGTGTAGCTCATAGTCATCGTGACTATATTTCATTGGCGAGACATTATGTCGAACACCCACACTCTCTCCGAAGATACCCTTGTCGGTGAGACTGCAGCCATTCGTCGAGACTTCCTGGTGATGTTATCTTGCTTTGCCGATATGCGGACCCTTCTTCGTCAGAAAGAATCCTGGTGTTCGGTGAGAGAACATACCGAAGAGACCAACTCCTGCCGAAGTGTATGCCTATATGCACTAGTCGGTGAGACCTCGTGAACTCGCCGAGACTTCTTCGCGAAGAGAAAACCTTTCGCCGATGTATGAATATTTTTGACAGTGGTCGACAAGACTTTGAGATTTCACCAAGACCTCCTCTCGAAGGGAAAACTCATGCTGATAGAAAACTCCTTGTCGCCAGGACGATGACCCTTGTCTTTCTAATAGGCAACTGCATTTGAACTCCTGTCATCGTGACATCCCTGGGGTCTTGCCGATGGGCAACACAGACGCAGATTGAGCAGAATGTACTAGTAGTCGGCAAGACATCTGCAAGGTCTTGCCTACTTTCTTCTTAGCTTATTTTTACTGACCAACTGGACTGGGGAATGCATTCCAGCTGAGCTCCCTTGGAAAATATCATCATGTGTGTTATTTAATCCTACAAAACAAAGGTTTGCATTAGTCCCAAAGCATATGAAACATATTAAAATAAACCATTCAGTTGCTTATGATTATTTCATTTAATTTTCAGCAAGAAGAAGACCAACTCAAGCTGAGACAAAACCGGAATTAAATCAGATAGATCAAAAGTCAAAATTAGGAGGAAAACACAAGAATTCCAAAGAGGAAAACAAGTAACCAGAAGCAAAGAAACCAAAAGAAAAAAAATGGGGGACCCATTCTGATCCAAATCAAAGTGGGGTGGTTATGCAAGGCATAACACATGTTTTACTTGTGGTTAGGAGTATCAATAAATTTAGATATATGGTTTCGAATAACAAGATACACTTGTTGGTTGCTCATCCAAGTTTTGAGTAGTTTTTGTTGAACAAGGATCTTAATGATAAAAGAGCTGGGTGGATTACAAAAGTGATGGAATATGATGTAGAAATCAAGGTCACAAAGTTGATAAGAGGTAAGGTATTGTGTGAGAAGCTTGGTGGTGACTTAGAAAGTAGCCATGAAGTTGGAAATACGATTGTTTGAGTGCTCAATGATGAAGAGAAAACTATTGTAGCAACCCCTCCTACAAGTTGGATACAAGAAATGGTACATTATCTTTAGATTGGTGAATGTCCTAAGGGTCTAAATAATGCAAATTGAAGGTACTTTAGGTTGTAAGCCATTCCTTATGTTATCATTGAGGGTATTTTTTTTAGAAAACATTTTCATGGAGTTTTGTTGAGATGTGTAGAATTAGATCAAATTGATAAGATTCTTGAGGAGTTTCATGATGGAAAATTTGGTGGCCATTTTGCACCTTGGTCAATAGCTCGTAAGATTATGAGAGCTAGTTATTTTTGGCCTAACTTATATAAAGATGCATTTGCATGGGTGAGAAGGTGTAGGAAGTTTGCATTATTTGTAGGTAAACAAAGACTGACACCTCTACCATTGCATCATGTACAAGTTGAGAAGCCCTTCATGAAATGGGGACTTGACTTCATTGGAGTTATTAACACACCCTCTAGTGTAGGACACAAATGGATATTGACTGAAACTGATTATTTTACCAAGTGGATAGAAGGTGTGGCATTGAAAGAAGCTAATGAGAATGTTGTCCTAAAATTTTATCAGGACTTAGTTGCAAGGTTTGGAGTTCTTGCTTCAATTGTTTCAAATAGTGCTTTGGATTTTGTAGGTCTGAAATTGATTGATTGGGCTCTTAAAAATGGAATATATTTGAGCATGTCATCCAATTACTACCCACAGTGTAATGGATAGGGTGAGTCTACTAACAAAAAATTGATTAGGATCATTAAGAGGACAATTGAAGACAATCAAAGGACTTGGCATGATAAATTGAAGCTAGCTCTATGGGCTAATTGGATAACACCTAAAAGATTCACAGGTAACTCACCTTAAGTTCTTGTTTATGGAAAAAAAGTAAGGCTTCCTATTTCTATTGAGTTACCAACATTGAGTTTAATCAAATAGTTGGAAATGATGGATGAAGAAACCTAGAAGTTAGGATTGTTGAGCTAATGGAGTTAGAAGACACAAGGAGAAAAACTTTGTAAAATCTAGAAATTCATCAAGCTCAGATGAAAAGAAATTTTTCCAAGAAGGAAACCCCAAGATTCTTCAAGGAAGGTGATCTAGTTTTCAAATGGGATGAGTTGAAGAACAATCCTAGAAATCATTACAAGTTTGATGCTATGTGGAGTGGTCCTTATGTGATCACAGGTTGTAAAATGAACAATGCCTTTTTGTTGTCCAAGCTTGATGGAGATGAATTGCCAATCCCAGTCAATGGGATTCACCTCAAGTTTTTCTATTGAGGTATTGATGATCCACTTTGTACTATATTAGAGTAGGTTTTTCTTTCAAATAAGGTGGTATTGCATCATTTCTCTGGTCTTTTATATTCCTCCAAGTGTTGTGCACATGTCCTAATTCTTTTTTTCCTTTTCCCTAAGTGTTGGTGCACATTTCTGTTGTCTTGTCTTGAGTTTTGTTGTTTGTTTGTGCTCATAATAGCAGGGTTACAAGTCTATTCTGAATCATTTTCAATCCTCCTAAGACTCCTATTCCCAGTGGATGTCAAATAGGGTATTGGTCCTTCTTGTTTAACAAGAAAACACCACCCCTGAGATGTCACCAAAAATGTAATCCAAATCAGCCTTAAACCTAATTCGCATTTAAAAATAAATCTTGATCATTATCTCAAAGTGTCATAAGGTTTGCATTTTTGTAAATTTTTCAGTGTCTCTAAAGGTTTAATCATTTTTTCATAAGCCCCAAGTTTGAATAGGGGACATTTTTTGCATTAAAACTTTTGTATTTCATCCATTTTATGTTTTAAAGAGGGGTTTAGGTCTTAGGTTATACTTTGCAAAAGTCAAAAGGGATGGTATTTTTATAAGATTTTACAAAAGGCATTTTAATCCTTTTAAAATCCACATGAAATTAGGCAAAGAGATAAAGTTGAAATTTTTATTTTTTGAAGATGGGAGGGAAACTCACGTGGGTAAGTGGTTTCACTTGTTTTCGGGCCAAAAATCTAGAAATTGCACAAATTCTTGAAGGAAGGTTTCAGTTTTCAGGAAGGAAATCCTTTGTTGCTACTTCAACAATCCCTAGATGAGCATCATTATTGATATTCACTGCATTATAGAGGAAGATTTCATTTTTTCTAGAGTGTTTCATGAATTTCACTCAGCCAAAATCAAGGAACAACTCCATGGCAACATTCCTGATCAGTTTCACCATTTATTTGCAAGGTTAGTTGCCTTCTTTGCCTCTTTTTTTCATGCTTCTATCTTTTTGGTGTTGTTTTGCTTCATTTATGAGTTGCAAAAGGAAAAATAATTTCTCTCCTCTTCATGCTTTGCATATGGAGGTGTTTTACATTTGTTTGAAGGCTCTTTTCCTTATACACATGGGCTAGGGTTTCATATTTGAGTCTATTAATGCTTGTTCTTGCTAGGACTACTTTTAGATCCTCTATTGACTAAGGAGAAGTAAATATAGGTAGGTATTAAGAGAGTTTCCATGCTCAAAACACTTGAAAATGTACCCATTGGATAGTTTTTTTAAGTCATTAAACTTTGAAACCTAGGATTTCAAGAATGCAACAAGGAGTTTAAGGTTTTGTATCAGGGATTATGGCTTTTTTTCATCACTATTAAATATATTGTGTCTAGATCATCAAGATGTAGAAGTTATCAAATGGAGGTTAATGTGACTATGCAACAAAATGAAGACATAGTCTCTTTACTAGTGCACGTGAATGACTTCCAAGTTATTGTGGATGTAAATGGTTTCCTTGTAAATGAGTTCCAAGTGAATGAGAATCAAGTGACTATGAGCATCAATAGTGTGGATTCAACTAAAATTGTCAATATTTCAATGACTATAAATATTAATGGTGTCCAAGTGATTATAACAATGGTAATCTTGAGTGATCAATCATTGTAATAAGGGTAGGAATATAATCAATTGATATTGCTAGTTGAAGGATCAAAAAGTAGTGTCATACTGTCAAGCATGGGATTGTGAAAGGGTTTTCAAGGATTGGTAAATGAAAGAGTAGTGAACACAATGATATTTAGGGTTTCTTGTGCTTTTAAGCCTTGGAAAGTAATTAGGTTCAAGGTTAAGCTTCTTATGTTAAGCACAACCCTATGTAAGTGAGATCTCAAGTTTGCAAGTAAATGGTGTCTTTGTGCTTTATAGAGAAACAATGTACAACCATAATGAGGGGAACTGCAAATAGTGATGACGATACTAAAATGTTTCACAAATATTATTAAAGTGCAAAGGTTTATGAGTGGTCATGTGAGACATGCCTAAGTAATCCAAACAAAAGGTAACAAGGAGGAGTTGGTTTATGTTTTGCTCATTGCATGTGTACAATGTCAGTGATTGCTTTTTAGGTTCATGAAGATGCATGAAACAACGACTGTGTAAGTGGTGGAATATTAAGGCAGGGGTGCATTTGTCTGTCTTTGATTCATAACAAAAGGAGGTTAAAGGGTTACAACATTCCAAAGGTCAAAGCAAAATTTTAGGAATCAAATTAGAAGCAAATCAATTGTTTTTAGCAATAAAGCATGGCATCTAGATTTGGAAATTGTTTCCTTCAACTTAGAAGCTAATTTCAATGAGTTGTAGTAGATTATCAAAATTAGCAGCCCTTGTAATGGAAGTTCTTTATTTGAAGGCTTTTCTATATACAGTCTTTTGATAGGTATTTATTTCTCTAGTTTTGGCTTCTTTTGCAACAGTAGTAAGTTGTCTTGTAACTCTTTTTCAAGAGAATATTGTAACAAAACTCCTTTCAGATTAATAAAATACAATAGTATTCCTTCTTTAAGATTTTTTCTCTTTTTAATGGGTGATATGATGTTTAATTGTGATTCATCTTTTAAATCCTTTTCTATGTCTCACTTATGCAATTGTTGGAACAATGGTTTCATGTAGTGCATGTTATATGTTGTGTTGAGTATTTTAATGGGTTGTATTTCTAAAAAATATCTTGTTTCCTTCAAACAATCTTAGAAATAGAACATTCATATAAATTACTTATGTATTGCATGTTTCAAATTGAAGTTGTGAAAACAAAATCTCTTTCATTAATGTTGGTTGAACATCAAAATTTCACATTTCCGGTGCATCACCCCTTTAGTTTTAGGATTTCCCTTTCAAATATCCTCTTATCCATTTTCCTTGTGAGTTTTAGTAGTTTTAGGTGATCCATCAGGGGAACTAGCCCACTCTGGAGATTCATCCTCACTTTAAGCTACCCACAACTTGAGGATGTTTCAATGTTTCATAGGATAGTTGAGTGTTCACTCAACTAGGGGGCAATCCTTAGTGATAAAAAGAAGTTTGGAATGGAAGGCTCTAAGCTGGTATGTACTCCTGTAGTTACTAGTTGCAAGTTGAGCAAGAATGATGAATCTCCTAAGACTAATAAGAGTAAGTATAAATCAATGATTAGTGAACTGCTATATCTAACTACCTTTAGACTAGATATCATGCATGTAGATTGTCTTGTGGCTAGATTTCAAGAAGAACCCAAAGAATCACATGTGGTAGCAGTAAAGAGGATAATCAGATATTTATAGGGCACACCACACTATGGTCTATGGTATCCAAATGATACTAATTTCTCTTTAAGTGCCTATATAGATGCAGATTAGGTAGGTTGTGTGGATAATAGAAGTACAAGTGGAGGTGATTTATTTCTTGGAAGAAGGTTTTGTTTCTTGGCTAAGCAAAAGGAAATATTCAACATCTTTATCTACTGCAAAAGCAAAGTATATTGTAGTAGCATCTTGTTGTGCACAGGTGTTGTGGATGAAGTAGACATTAAAGGATATCAAAATTTTATATGATGAACCTATTTCTATCCCCTGTGATAATCCAAGTGCTATAAATATATCAAAGAATTTGATGATGCATTTAAGGGCAAGGCATATCTCAATCCGCTATCACTTCTTGAGAGAGAAGTTTTCTTAAAATGAGGTGAAGTTAGAGTATGTACCTACAAAGGATCAAATTGCAGATATTTTCATGAAGGCTCTTCCTAAAGATAAGTTTGAGTATCTTCGGTAGAAGTTAGGGGTTATTGCCCCTGCTTTCAACTAGATGCATAAGAGTGTGCATCAGTCTAGTGGAACAATTCAAGATTTAATCTTTTATTCCTAACCGATGAAGGCTACTTCTCAAGGGGAGTGGGTAGTAGTATTGTTGATTGGTGAAGTCAGATGGAGCATATTTTGTGCCCCTAAGAGGGAGAGTG
Source organism: Sequoia sempervirens (assembly GCA_007258455.2). Classification (NCBI taxonomy): domain Eukaryota; kingdom Viridiplantae; phylum Streptophyta; class Pinopsida; order Cupressales; family Cupressaceae; genus Sequoia; species Sequoia sempervirens. Next base: position 18,187 of record VDFB02086853.1, on the reverse strand, counting down.
TAGAAAAGTGAGTGCAGTGTAGTTGCTTGCTAGTGTTGCAAGTGGTGTCAATTGGTGTATGTAGATGTCAAAAGGGAAAACATAAAAGAAAAATCATACGTAGATGATGTATGAAAGTTACAGGTGTTTCCCTTTAAATTTTTTCAAAGGGGGAGAGTGAAAGAGTTCAATACATGAAAGAGAGTTGGATGTGTCTATTGATGTCAAAGGGTGAGATGGTTGAAAAACCATGGTGTCGAAGAGAATATGGTTTGAAGTCCACAAGGGGAGAGGTTATTTACGAGCAATAGAATGAGAATATAAAGAATGAGAAATTCCCTAGTCAGGGGAGTACTACTTATTGCAGAGTTATTGTTGGTATGCTTTTGTTGTTGATGGGTTTTTTAGAACGAGTGTTGCCATCAATGACAAAGGGGGAGATAGTTAGAAGCTTGAGTTGTTTGTGAATTGTTTGGGTGTTGTCATTGATGTCAATCCCTTATATGAAGAGAGTGTTGGAATTTTTATAGTGTTGATAATGTGTTCAATCCCTAGCATTGGAGTTGTTGGATGCCTGGATTTGTTGGTATTGATGTCAACATAATGTTGGTGTTGTCATTGATTTCTTACTTTAGTATAGTTGCAGAAGCTATGTTTGGAGAGATAGTTGGATGTGATATAGTTGATGAGAGATGATGCAAATGTGTTTTTGAGATGTTAGTAGTGTTGATAATGTAGTTGGTTCACTTGGTTTCCAAGTGCTTTTGATAAAAAATGAATAAAAGAGAGTTCAATGTGGCAAAGTGGTGTTTAGTGTTTTTCTTCGCATTTCATGGTTGAAGATATGCATGTTTGGTTTGGATATGATGATTAGAGGTATTCAAAAGTTATATATCCAAAGTTTCAGGTTATGGATTGTTCTGCAGTGGAAGATGTGTATGACAATATGTCCGTCTAGCGTAATAGGGTGTTTGGGAGAAATGAGATTGCTCTACATTTCTCCATAGTGAATTTTCTTGGCTTGCATATCTAGGAACATGCTTATATTGTTTGTATCTACCTTACTTTGAAGCTTCAGGTGTTGTGGTGTTCTGCAAGGTTGTTAGATGTGTTGGATGTCTATACCAATGTGTCTGGTTGCACAAAATAAAGGTGTTCTTAAGTTTTAGGTGGTTACAATAGTAGTGCCAAATATTTTGATGATGTAGAATATTCTGAGATGTTTTTGGATTTTTTTTTAGGTTTGTGAGATGTTTTCAGACCTAGAGAGGCATGTTTGTAATCGCTTCTTAGTGTTAGTACAGGTTTGGCCGACTTGGTGTGCTAGCACTAATTGTAGTGGATGATTTTTTTTTGGAAGTATTGAGAAGTTTTTTGGTGTATATTTGGGTCCTAGTTAAGTTGTGGGATGGTCTACCTTCACTTCTTTACATCATGAAAATGTTTGGTGTCAACCTATTTGATATTGCACGATTGAGGTGCATATGTTTCCTTAAGGCCAACCTAATTGAGATTTTTTTAGGTCACACATGGTATAAATACAAGGTGAGTTGTTGTGTGGATTAATTAGAGAGTGTGTGAGATGTGAAAGATGCAAAAGTGATCAAGTGTGGTGATTTGAATGTGAGATTTAATTCATGTGAATCCCAGATGTAGTGAGTAGAAGGTGTCTACATTTTAGTTTGTTGAATGAGTTGTTTGTGCTTCAGTGGAACTGTACCTTTGACATAAGAGAGATGCATTGTTAGTAGTTCAAATTGGCAGCGAGCCACCCCTTCTTCTATCTTCTTTCTTCTAGATAGTGGGTCCTTTCGTAGTGAGCCCTCTGGTAGTGAGCCCATTGTATTTGATGTTGCTATTACTTTATATTGTGAGATAATCCTCACCATGTTTTTTCCCTTCTTGGGTTTTTGATGTAAATCTAGTGTTCCTATGTGTTTGATGTGTTTGCATTATTGTTTCTCATGTTTACATTTTGTTAATACATAATAAGGGTTTAAATGGTTGATAAGGGTTTGAAAATATATTGAGGGATTGAATGTTTAAAGTTTACAATTGATTCACCCCCTCTCAGTTTTCTTGTGCATCTAACAAAATTATCTATTTAAAACATCAACTAGACCTACCCAGGAAATATTAAATGTCAAAGTTCAAGAGGAAATTCTAAATTTAAAATAAAATTGTGAAAATTTGAGAAAATCCAAAGAGGAGGCTTGTAAAATAGGGGATATATTGCTCACTTTTAGTTGGTCTTCTAAAATGTACAGTTTTGGGCTACCACATGATTCGAATGATAATTTATTTCTATTATGTAAATCCAAATTTTATGGCAATGAAGGACTACAGTGTACAAGAGGTCCTTAGAAGTAACTAGTAAATTCATTATGAAAATATTTTAAAGAAAACTTTCGATGGATCCTTAATTACCAAGGCTAGCCTTTGCAACTTGTGAGGAGAGGTATAAAGCTTTAACTATGAAATTATAGAAAAGGGATCCAATATATCCTAGCAATAGTAATATAATGTGGTCTTTGAGTAGGTATAAAGAGATTGCATAAATAATTAGTAAAGAAAATTTTGATTAGATTGACATGAAATATAAAGGTCCCCTCTAATTCTTCAACCATCAAATCTATTGAATGCTACAGGTGCATAGTTTGATGTGGAATTCAATATATAGAAAGAAAGGATAGAATATGAAAATGGTTATATAATCAATCCTCAGGAAATAGAACCAAATTTACATCTTCCATATGTTATCAATGTTATTGGAAGAACAATGTAACAGAGTAAGGGAAAATCAATCACAACATTTTAAAAAGGAACTAGAAGGACATGCTTAACCTTAGGTCTAGGGGAGTGATAGGTGCAAATAATTATCCCTTAATCAAATCCAAATTTCCATTTCATTTAATTGTTTCATCACTCCATATGCCCTCATCATACTTGATTTTTAAGATTATGCGATAATTCTGATACAATTTTAATTAATATTAATGTATTTATTCTTGTTGTTTTTCTTGTGATTATGATGATTATAATGATAATAATTGCATATTAAAAGATAAAGTGTGAAAAAAGGACATGTACCAAACATGATGGAATTTTGAAGAAGCCAATTTTATGGAGCTCCAATTTTTTTGGAGCATCTATAGAACCATCATGAAATGGGTCATTGAAGCATGAATTTCAAAGACTCACACCTACTCTTTTTAAAGGTTCGAATGCCACCAATCTCTTGAAACTTTGGAAATAAAAGTCTTCATTATACAACAACTATTTTTATTTAAACTATTTTTTTAATTAATACAACTTAGACTTATAATTAATAAGTTATGTTCTTTTTAATTAATTTCAAAGAATAGATGATTCATAACTTTTGTATTTCAGTAATTTCCCATGGTTGCATAGAATAGATTATTCATAACTTGTGTATTTCAATAATTTCTCATTCTTTCATAGAATAGATTATTCATAATTTGTGTGTTTCAATAATTTACATGCTTTCATATAATAGAATTTTCAAATACTTTTTAGCTAGTATATCTTTTCAGCATAAGCATTTTCTTTAACATAAATTAGGTTATTTGGAAACCTTTTACAAATAGACTTGGACACCACCCCAATCAACATAATAATTAAATGATTAAAATACGAGGCTTGATGATTTCTCATTAGGTGTCTTTCATTTAATTCTATTCATGAATTACTACAAAAAAAATTAGCTTGTAGTAATTCCAACTCTCAACTACCTATCCTCTCACTTGATAAACACCTCAATAAATTTCCTAAGCTTCTCTTTATAGCTCATCTCTATCAATTATTCCATGGGTGATATATTGAACCGAAATTTAAATCAATATTCATCATTTTCCACAATGTCTTCCAAAAATAATCAATGAATTGAACACTTCTATTTGACACAATACTCTTAGGTAATCCATGTAACTTTACAATTTATTTGAAAAATAAATCAACCATGTATGCAAAACATTTTTTCAAAATATAATGTGTAATCTTTGAAAATATATTAATTAATTAAAAAACTAAACAAACTCCTCTCTATTTTTGATAAAATCAACACAAAAATCCATATTAATATCATATCATAATCTCTCTATAATAGGAAATGATCGATACAATTCTACATAAAAAAAAAAAAAAAAGAAAAAAGAAAAAAGAAAAACTTGAGAAATTATACAATTCTACATAAAATTATTAACATCCACACACAACTCGAGCCAATAATACTTTTCACTCACCAAAACTTAACTATCTTATTATATCAAAGTGACCAACTAATCCATCACTATAGTTTTCCCTTATCAAATTTCCCCTCATAAGACTCTTAGGAATACACCATTGGCTTACTTTAAACCATAAATCATATTGGATCAAATAATCCAACCATTTAGTTCTATTTACATGTTTTGATACTTTACATGCTTTCCACATGAAGTAGCAAAACTAACATCAATTTTATACATTTTTAATCTCATTAAATTCAACAACTTAGTTATATATTGTATCATAAATTTAACGTAGCTTTGACCAAGCTTACCTTAACTATTTATATATTGCAATTTTTGACTATCAATATGTCAAGAAAAAGAAAATTATTTGGACAATAAATAATGTCTTCATTTCCACACTTCTTACACAATTGTATAAAATTGGTGATCATAACCATACTATTTTCTCTAATCATATATTTTTTCACTAAAATTTGTAATAGGTCTTCCTTGACTCAAAATAGCTCCAATTTTAATTCCATTTGCATCACAAACAACTTGGAAGAAATTTTCAAAATATGGTAAAGCTAAAACTAGTTGTTATGTCACTTTCTTCTTCATCAAATCAAAATTTTATTTTAGCTACAATAGTCCATTTAAAATCTTGTATAACTCTCATGGTCTTAATAATAGGTGCACATCTTTGACTAAAATTCCTTAAATTAAAATTCTTATAAAAATTGTTAAACCACGAAAACTTCTAACTTTCAAAATACTTTTGTAGGCCACCCTACAACAACTTTAACTTCCATTAATAAAAATAATAAAACCCAAACATATTTGTTAATTTTTTTCTTGAAACTATATTTCTCCACATTCATCAAAAACTATTATTCTCTTAATCTTCCAACATTAATCTAATGTATAATTCATTATTTTCCTTATTCTTGCTAAAAATTAAAATACCATCCAAATATAAACAACAAATGTAAAAATAAAAATATTTCAAAACCTCATTCATTAACCTTATAAAAATAATAGCTATTTCAGTTACCCCGAATGGCATAACCAACCAGACATACAAAACTTTAATTTTTGTCTTAAATACAATCTTCCACTCATTCTCTTCTCTACTCTTTATTAGATGATATTCACTTATAAAATATATCGTATTCAGATGTGTTGATCCACTCAAATAGTCCATCAAGATGTATATCCTTCGAAATGGAGACATGTATTTGATAGTAATCTAAATTATGTACACATTCTCCATTATTCTCCTTTCTTAGGTATTTATATGATTGATACCACACAAGGACTCAAAATTTGTCTAATCAACCCTTCAATTTGCCTATTTAATTCTTTATTTTTAGTTGGGATTAATGTATGAGTATCCTTAATAGGTAATCTCACTCTTGGTATCAAATGCATGTGATAACTTATGCTTCTTATTGATGGTAACCCTTTTAGTATATTACCTAAAATAAGATCACAATATTTTGTCACTTACTGACCTTTGGGTATGGTAACACATTTTCCTCTATGACTTCTACCTACTTACACTTGCAAAAAATAGAAACAAACCTTCTTCTACTTAATTTCTTTAATTTTTTTTACCATTTACCAAAACTTACAATATCATTCATTCTTTCACCCACTTCTTTGAGAGGTAAAAGTACATGCCCAATCCATCCTTTTCCAACTTGCAAGTATTTTCTCTACCATAATTTATGGATTTCCTATCAAAATGTCATCTTCTATCCAAAAAAATATGGTAAACATCCATTCACATGATGTCACACAAAGATTCATCTTCATAAACTCCAAAAATTAACTAGAATTATTCACTAACCAAAACCCTATAATCCTTTTGTAACCAAGATACTTTTCACAAATTATGTTGTTATATCTTCTTCAAATTCAACTTGTCTATAGTGTCATTTGAAAGAAAATTATCCATAGTACCACTATCAATAATGACTTTGTAGAACTTACCTCCACACTTACATATTATTTGAATTTAAACTAGCTCATTCCTATCCATTATATAGGTTTCAACAAATTTCTCTTTATTAACAATGAATTACATTTTTTTGGTCCACTTGCTTTCCATTGGAAGAAACTTCCTCATCTTGACATATGTGGTTCTTGTGATTCCCTTAGATCTTCTGCTATGGCCTCATTGTAATTGTGAGCATTCAAATGTCTTATCCATTAGCTCCACAATTAAAGTAGGTACCTCTGAATGCACTAATTTCTTTATCATATATTATTTTATTGTGTTGATAACCATCATAGATCTCTACTTCCTTGATTCATACTACCACCTCTCAAAACAATTCCACCACTTCCTATTTGTTTCATTTTTTTATTTTATAATTTCTTATTCAATTTGTCTTCATGACAAAAGACAAAAAGATAACTGTCTTAAGTGTACCCTAAAAAAATGCTATGTAAACTTAACAAACTAGATGTGAATAGGGCCCAAGAGGGAAATCAGTTAGGGAATAACCTAATCATACCAACAAAAGTCACAAAAAATGTAAAGAAATAAAATCACTTTGCTAATTAAATAAATGTGATTGTAAACACATAGTTCTCCTAGATTAATTAGAGTACGAATGAATAATTGTAATAAGTGCATGAAAATGAAATGCAATGGATAAAGTCACTTTAGAAACACTATTGATGTCAAGTTGAATCCATTTGTTATTGTCTAAAAAATTAATGCCCCTGGTCTAATGAATGTGTTGGAGTGTGTATAGTCTCGAAAAGCTCTCATGGTTTAGTCTTCAATGTCATTGAGTTGATCTTTAGCAACATAAACTTGATCAGATGTGTAGAATTGATATGTGATTCGTGGAACTATCTAACAAAATGTGTTTCAATAAACCTACCCACCTTTACCTTCTTGATAGTTGAATGCATTAAGATTGTGTCTAAAAACATTGTTTACAGTTTACCAACTCAATAAGTGTGAATTCTCCTAAATAAAAACTTTTTGACAGACCAAATTAACAACAATTAAAGCAGTAAATAAGAAGACTTAAATAAGTACTATATATGTTCATTTCCACTGTACTACAATTTGGTACAGACAGCTTGTGGACAGCCTATTGTTGTTGACTGTTGTTTCTTTTACAAATTACAGTCTGACTGTTTATTGAATAGCATGCTATATTGTAATGGGGTATTCAACTTTATTACGATCAGATACATGCTACAGTACCATAACCATCCATATGCTATGCACACGACTGACATGCAACACACAGAAGTCAAAAAAGGGTGGGCGACTTCATGGAAGTGTCCCAGATATATGAAACCCAAATGGTCATTTTGGCGTATTAGAAACTGGGTGATGGGACTTGTCTGCATCTCCCATTGGTGAGCAGTGAAGTACAGGTTCGGATTTCACTGCCATGGCTAAGATTTTGGAAGAAAGTCAGGTGATATATGTCAAGAGAAAAAATCTAGTCAACAAATCTAGTCAACAAATCTTTAAAATCATCATGGATTCAAATTTAGAAGCAGACTTAAAAGGTTAAAGATGGTACAGTGTAGTGATCCATCATTCTTATCAATTGAGTTCAATCAATAGTTACAAATTTTAAATTGAAATTATTGATTTGAAGATACAAAATTTTTAAATATCATGTAATAATAACAAAATGATAGTCGGACTTTCACACTACTTGCTTTAAGTGATCATTCTCATTTATAACTGCACTTTGATTAGATATAAATAGACTTTAGTCGATTTTCATTAAATATATCATATTGTCATATTTATATATACTAGCACTTGCATCTAAAGGGGGTTCAAAGATTACACCGATAGAAAATTATATGTATGTTAATATGTTAGAGAGTATGTGTTTGTGCATAGGTGTGTATGGATGCCATGTACTACAAATTTTAGTTGTATGTGGCTGGATTAAACAACTAGCATACATATATTAAATAATTAATAATAAGTGCTAAATAATAGAATGAAATAAACTTAGACAAATCTAATTTTTTTCCTTAAAGAAATTAAGTATTATCTAATTTTGAAACATAAAGCAATGCAAATGAAAAAAGAAAGTTGACATCAAATTAACAAAAAATATTGCAAATGGAAATAGAATGTTCCCATCTAGTTGGAAAATCAATATTTATCTGGTTTTACGTGATAAGTGAGATTTTGGAGACTTTTACCATTAAATGACAGCTAAAACTTGTTTCCGATAACTCAATAAAAATTTGCAAGAATGAGACTTGTTTCAGCTAATTATGATATTTAAAATCACACATAATCTATCATCAAAAAGAAAAATAAACTTTTTAATCCTCCTAAAATCTGATCATAATTTTTATTTTTTTATTCAAAACCATAGTTTACCACTAGTTTTAAATTATGGCACTATACGTAGTTAATTTCCAGAGAAATTCCATGTTGACCACAAACAAATTCAAAACCCTAATTACGCGGGCAGCCCCTCATTTTTTGTTGACATTTTTATTAACATCTGATTTAAAAGAATAGCGAGCCTGCCGTCATAGTTCCGTCATGCAGACGTTAGTATAATGACGGTAATTCTATTTTTAAATTATCGCACATACGGCGGTCATACAAATCATCCCACTGATATCGTAAGCTATGACGATAGCAACTTTTCGTTAAGAAACTTCTGTCCAAATTATTGAAAATTATGTACCTCTCAATGATGACAAAGTGGTCAAGAATATTAAATATTTATTGTTGAGAGCACATATCTCTCATAGAAATATAATATTATTTTAAAAAATCTCACAATTTAATCTAAATACATTATATTCAAGAATAGTTTTTATATAGCTCACATGCGTAGTGTAGGTTTGAGTTTTTGGGTTTGTTCCTTAAGATCTTGGTTTTGACTCTGAGGTATGGGATTACCCGATGCATTGGCTTGCAGGCAGTTGTGTGCATCCCCAGGGAACTAGTCTCGCCCTAGCTCACCCCTTCCCGACCCCAACTTGGCAATAAAGTAAGACCAAGGCAAGACACGTTGGGTATTGGGTTGGGTCACGGGGATACCCCTGAGTATATATATATATATTGAGTTAAAATTATTCAAGAGATTATATTTTAATATTTAATATGAGTGATCGAGATGTGTGAGTTTTTTGTTCCAATTTTTTGAATTATACTTTGTGATCTATTCTCAAGATAAGCCTTATCATGTCATGTTGTGTTGATCCACACAAATTATTTCATGTATTCACTCTTTTTAATTATCTTGTGTAAATTTTTTATATGATGGAGCATGTTATAAATATTGTCCAACATATAATATAGATTTAGCTAGCCATAACACAATATTATTAAAGACTAAGCATGCCATTTTCTTCTCTATATTAAACTATTGCAATTTGAGGATTAGTTGTCTTGTACATCTTGCAAGTACTAGGTGTAGACTAATTATTTAATATTTATAATATTATATTATAATTGTTCCACTTGAGTGGAGTTATCAAGATTCTATAGTTGGCACTCTTCATTGCATGTCATTCATGTTATGATGTTTGCAAGAACCATAGGTTTACAAGTTACTTAGTGGATTATGAGGAGCATCATTTATTGGCTAATATTAAGCATGTGTAAGAGATGTACAAGTAGATGATTCTTGTCTCGTGCTGGAGCACCTAGGAGTAACATTCTCTCTTGGGAGGATTTACTTTTTGATGGGGGACACGTGGGTTGAATTTTGACCACTTGTACTTGGTTTCAAAAAACAACTTATATTTCTTGGGTCTCCTTGGCCTATATATTGAGGTCTTGGGATAGAGGTTGCATTGTTCCTCTAGTGTTAAGAGTGTTGACCTTTTGTGGAGCTCTAAGCTCAAGAGTGTATTCTAACTATTCTTATTGCTCATAATATATTAGTTCAATTCTTTAGAATCTAAGTTTTTTTTCAAGGATTTTTCATGAGTATATTATTGTTGTCTCTCTTATATTTGTCTCATTTTTGTTCTTCCTTATCCACTATTTATATATTACAATACCATTTCAAATTGTGTAGATTGTATAACTTGTAATTGTCTCATCATATGATTAAGTAGGAAAGTTTTACATATTTTATTCTATATGGTATCAAAGTGTGACCAACTTATTATATCCATGTAAGGAGTATGACCTACTTTGTATTAGACTTTATTTGAGTGGGAGTTTGTTGCATTTGATCTTTCTTTTAGGAAATAGACATAATAAACACATTTGGAATAAAGGTGGAGAATTTCAATAGACCCAAATTTGAGCTTTAGAAGCTTGAGATAGAGGATTTAGTAGTGGTTAAGGATAAAAAAAAACATCCAACATGAAAGATGGAGATTGATTTTAATTTTTTATATAAAGGCAATAAGCCCCATCCATCCTTTCCTTGTAGTTTTGGGAGAAACCACACCTGAGAAGCTTTGGGACAAGTTCAAGAGTTTACAATAGAAAATCCCTTTGTGAAAAAGTTTCTTTTTTATTAAAAATATATATATTCTCTAAAAATGGGTGATGGTGATTCAATGACAAAATAATTGAATGTGCTTAACATAGTGGTAAGACATTTGGTGTTAACAGATACATGAAAATGGATGAGGAATATTAGTGCATAACCCTCTTGTGTTCTATAATTGATAGTTGGGAAAATATCATGATGGTAATAACTAGCACCATCTAAAAATTAAATCTTGATGAGATGAAGGGTGCATTGCTTTCTAAGGAGATGAGGTGGAAAACATTAAATTCTATCAAAGATGCCTTAATAATGAGATGTTTTTCTAAGGAAAAAAGGAAGAACAAGAAAAAATACAAGCATGTCAAACCTAAGGTGAGATATAGTCTCCTAGTATATCCAAAAGATAAAATGAGATAACTATGGAAAAATTAGGTACATCAAAGTGGGTTGCAAAGACAACAAGGAAAGGGATTCAAATGGTGATGATGTGGTGATGCTTTTGTTGCAAATATTGCCACACATGCACATGAGGGTACATGGGCCTATTCATTTTGGAGCCTCTTTTCATATGACTCTAAACAAGGAGTTACTATCATATATTATTAGAGCTTTGATGGTGGACATGCATTATTAGAAGATAAATCATCTCTCAGAATCATCAAATGATATATAATCATGCATGCATTTAGAGATAGAAGGTCCAAAACCCTCTTTAATGTTCTACACATTTCAGGTTTGGTGAGGAACCTTCTTTATGTAAGTTAAATGTTTTTGGTGTGAAACTAATCTTCAAAAAGATGGGGGTAAACCCACAAAACTGGTTTACAATTCCAGTGAGGAAGGAAAATTGCAAAAATGCTCCTATGATTATTTTTTTTCTTTTTAGGGGTTCGCATGAACTAGGGTGTTCGAATGGACCCAAAAGGGGTTTGAATGGACCCTAGTTCGAGCAACTATATTAAATCATGGGACTCACTTTTTTGCATTTTTTTATGATGAAGACAATGGAAAATTGACTACAAGAGGGGGTTCACTCGAACCTGGGTTCATTCAAACCCCCCTTTTCCCCCCTTCTCCCCCTCTTCTCCTCGTTTGGCACCAAATTTCTATAGAATTTTTCCCTTTGAAGCTCTAGTTGAGGATGAAAATGGAGGAGACTTCACAGACCCAACTGGATGATGGTAGTCCTCAAAACGAGCTATCCATCAAATATAATTTTAATATGTTTTGGTTTTATTATGTATTTGGTTTTTTAGTTTGATTAAACATAGGTTTTTCACTGAAAATCAAGCTCTCTATTCTGCACATGTGGAAAAATAGAAGATTATCAAAATAAAATTCTAAAAAATATGTTCAAGCTAGGTATTGATGTCCTTGATCCAGTAAAAAAAATTTGAATTTTGATACATACAAAAAAAGTTATGTTGTATACGGTCCGCCTATGTATGAATTGTAATTGGTTTGACTTCGAAACTTGATTAAGGGAAAAATATTCAATAAAACACTATGAAACCAAATGAATTGGTTAGATATCATAGTTACTAATCTAAATTAAAAAAAAATAGAATTTTATCCTTCATATAAAATTTTTTATGTTGTATGTATGGTGATCATCACTCCTTAAAAATGGTGTTTACTGATAAAAACTAGTTTTCGAAGGAGATGGAAAAATAAGTGCAATCTGATTCCAATTTTTTTGAAAAAAATATATTTAGAATCTACAAACAAAATGTCACAAATCATTAGTTTGCATCATCTTCAAATTCCTCATGATGTAGCTGCTATAGGTGCCCAAAAGTGAAGATTTAGTTTTAAAAAATCAATTCAATGTCTAGTTTGGCCAAAAATTGTAAACCAGTATTGTGGGATCACCCATGGATGTAATCTATGGTGTGTGAGCTATGGTCTTAGCCAAGAGAATTCAGTCTAGAATTAAATTCCATTTGGATATTTGAATAAAAATTTGAAGGTTCCTAATTTAAGGAACTATAAGCTTACTTCAAGGAAGATCATGCTATGGCACAAGTCTATGGGCCATGCTAGTGAGAAATGCTTTAGGTCCTTGAAACCATTTTTTTAATGAGTGGATAAAGGGTCATTCCTTGGATTTTAATTTTTATGAGTATTGTATATATGGAAAATCAAACCATGTTTATATTTACTTGAGCTCTATTAGATCTAAGGGTTTTATATTTGATTTATAGTGACATTTTTGGTCTTATAGATGTACAATGTGTTATAAAATGCCTATATTATGTTTCTTTCATTTATGATTTATCAAATAAAGTTCAACATTTTTAAGGCTCATGTGAAGAACCAAAGATAAAAGAAGATTATAATTTTTAGGATAGATAATGGTGGAAAATATTATTCTCTATAATTTGATAAGTTTTGTGGGAAGAATCTTATTGCAAGACATTAGAGAAATCCATACACCCCTTAGGAAAAAGTAGTTACAAAAAGGACAAGCACGGTCCATTGATGGAGATAGCTAGAAGCATGCTAAGTGGTGCTAGTTTGGAGTAGAAATTATGTGTAGAATTTGTGAACACAACTTATCACCTAATTATTATAACTCCCCTATCTCTATAGATACAAATTAAAGTGTTTTACTTTCTGCTAATAATAATAAAGAGATATTAATAATAGAAGGGATATTTTTTCACCCTATTTTTGGTGTAAATAGTTGGATGAGAAAATGATAGGCTAAAATTTCTCTTTATACAACAAAGGAAGAGTTCATGGTAGCTACTCATGCATGTATATAGGAAATTTGGCTTCAAGGATTATGCTTGAAAATTTTACGTTGAGGCCCAACATATATTTGTGATTTATTATGATAGTTAGAGTTACATAATCTTGACAAAGAACCCTACCTTTCATATGCAAATAAAAAAAAATTGTGTACAAATTTATTTGTGACATGGTAGAGGATAAGTGGCTTATGGTCAAGAAGGTGGATACATTATAAATGCTACAATTGCTACAATGAATCACAAAAGAGCAAAGGATTTTATATGCTACAACATTTCCATGAGTATTATCCCCTATATTTTTAGTTCACTTTGTTAGATCCCCTTATGATTCATGCACTACATACAATAAGTGGGAGATTATTGGAACTAGGGGACTATGTGTGTTTTACACCTTGCAAATCCTATGCCTAGAATATTATTTAATATGTGTAATATTATAAATAACTATCCACTTGGGTAGAACCATGAATATCCCATACTTTGAACTTTATGCCATATATCATTAGTGTCATGACATTAGTAAGATACATTATTTTTTTGTGTTAGTCACTAGATTATGAGGATCATATTTGAATAACTCGTAATAATCATGTATAAGAGGTGTGTAAGTGTGATTAGTGCCTCATGGTGGGGCACTTGGGAGTTACATTCTATCTTGGGAGGAGTTAATTTTGTAATTAGGGCACATGGGCTGAATATTGTAGATATTAATAATAAAATATAGGCCGAAGGTCTAAATTATTTATGTTAGAGAAATTCACCCTAAGGTGATTCAATAAGAAGGAATTAAGAATATTGTGGTATATAACACATGCATAATAGAGAAAATAAATTTATTCATTCATATACACCATAGAACCAATTTTCTTGGATATTCATATTATATATAATTTATATAGTACACATTATGTAATGCATACATAAATATAAATATCACATACATGTGAGTTGTAGTTTTCTTTCTATTGTATTCACTATGTATTCTCTATTTAGCTCTATCTTATGTTCTACTTTCTTGGACCCTATCTTAATCTCCCCTCTTTTTCTTGCAATGGGACCAAATGTTCATATAGTCTTCTATTTGTGTGGTAGAATGTCCTCATCTTTATCTTTGTACCTTATCACCCTTCAAGAGATAGCACACCACCTCGAATGTTGTTGTAATAAAATTATAGTGACTATAATTAGTTTATCCTATTTCTAGTTCCTTGTTTACCAACATCCCTCAAGACCTAATTCATTGTCTTGTCCTCAAGCTACTCGCTTTTGGTCAAAAATAGACTCAAAATACCCCTCAACATCTCTCATCAAGGTAGCAAGTGTTTGTATGATATCTCAATCTAATCATAGGCATTCTCCAAAATTAATGTCATCTATTGAATTAATTGAGTCTAGACTGAGAGATCATTGTAGGCTCTTTTTGTGGAAGAATACTAGTTGGTTCTTTTAATGCGGTATCAATTCATTGACACCATGGAGAAGTTTAAATAATAGTGATAGATATGAATTCAATGAACTAGCTCAAAATCCTTCATTTTTCTATGGATTTCATCGTTTAATTGTTTAGTTGACTATGTTGGGATCAAATACTTCTCATTTGTTGATATTGTAACCCATTTATATCATCAATAATATTATAAAAGTTTTGACATTTTCTTAATGTAGGAATCCTACTAGTATATCTGGGTCTTTTGTTTTTCTTGAGTTCTTGATAGTTGTTCCAATATTAATATAATATATGAACATTGAAGCAATTTTCTTCTAGCTTTTTAATTTCCTTATCCAAATATTTGTGAGTGTTTCTCCATTTTTTTTGTATGATACTTAATTTATTTTTTACATTCAAAGATGATTTCCCCTTGATATTTTTCCTCCCATGATCCCAACCACTTGTGTGATCTAGCAAACTTTGTATCACTCATTCTAGTTGAGTTGTTGTGGCTTCTAATGAATCTATATATATTTGTAATTTGTGTTGTATCATTTTTAGCATATTTTCTATGTCTTCTTCTAGTGTGATGGTTTTATGTATTAGGTCCTACTTTGCATCACTACTAAATACTTCTCCTCACTCCATTTTTTTGATAGGTGAACTATATTCAAGCTTATTGTCACTATTAGAGCTCCTTGTTTCTTTTTTGTCATACATTCCTTAATTTTTCTCATGGGTTCAACATACAAATAGCCTAAATGTAGGTGACATGAATTTGATGCTTGATCCTTAAGAAATTATAATTCTAATTCTAATTCTATTGATCCTAGATGTGAATAAATTATAATTAAATTTCTTAAAATACAATGAGATAGCAACAAGATACAAAAATTTATGCCAAGAGATCTCATAATAGTGGGTAGTAGGTGGTGGAAAACCAATAATTTAAATTTTAAATTTTAACTTTTAGGTTTATTCTTGTTCAACATAAGATTGAATGCAGTTAATCCTAAGCTACTTGGAAACAAAACTCAAGGCTACAATGATAATTTTGAGGTAGAGAACAAAATGGAAATAACTACAAATCATCATGCAATAATGAATGAAAAATAACAAAGTTTTTTTGGGAATAAGTGAAAACAAGGTTAAATAAAGGTGCATATGAATCTAGCCATGAGCCAAACCAAGCACAATAGTATATATTACTTGTTAGTATGTTATTGTATTTTAGACATTCCACCAATATGGACACAAAAGAAAATAAAAATAATGATACAAAAGGTGTATAAGCCTTACTCTTAATGTTAAGTATATAAAGAATATAATTTTGAAGTTCTATAATTTACAAAAAACCTTCACTTATGGTTGAGAAAAATAAAAAAATTGAGTTGTTTGAATTCACTTCCAAAGATGCTTGTTGCATAGTTCATTTTGAGCTCTACAATTTAGAAAGAGGTGGGGAATCCAATAGCCTCCTGAATCAAAAGTTATGGCCTCTAAAAATTGGGCCTCTTGCACTAGAAATATCAAATATTTAAGACACATAAAAGAGTTGCGAGAGGAAGTTACAATTGTTGACCAACTTACAACGCATGTTATATATCAATTATGGGGTATATTTGAATAGAAATAATGAGGTCAAAATGGAACGCCTGAGTTGGTGAGAGCATTATGACACACTTATGTCAAATAAAAGAAATATGTTATTTTTACATATGTAAATTTTACCATTACAATATTAAAAATAACTACCTAATAATTGTGATGAAGTGACTAATCCCTTTTATAACATTTATTGTAAAATTAATTTATTTTATTAAATTATATATTAATAATTTAATCAAACTATATACTTCTATATTTGCTAATAACTATTTTTCAATAACATTAATGTTAATAAAATAATAACTAACTTATGATTATCATAATTACCCAATTATAAGAAACAAGTAATATTTTATTTTGCACATTGCCAAGCTATATGAAGAAGCATATAATTAACAAACATGGTATTGAAAGTGTTGCTAAAAATAGAAGAAATGCTATCCTTTCAACAACTGAGAACCCTAGAGGCAATGGGACATCATGAATCAAGAAAATTGAGACAATTGGTAGTTCAACCATATCATATTAATGAACCAAGAACAATGTTACTATTGAAAATGCAACATAGAAGACTAGAAGATTGTTATATTATAACTAGAAACGTTTCTTAGAAAACAAATGAAAGTTTTGGTTTTTTTTTAAAATTGCAAGAGAAAATTTTTAGCTTTCAGTTGGACAATCTAATATGACAGATAACTAGCCAAAACAAAATTGTTCTATTTTTTTTTTTAAATATGGTAGTTGTCATTCTTTGTAATCTTACTTTGTTCAATATAAATAATATATATTTCAAAAAATTAAAAAGTGTTATACATTCTCATGCAATTATCTCTATTGGCAATTTACTCTCAAAAGCTTTTGGGAAAAATGAAAAGAAAAAATAATATTAAAACTAACACAAATTTACATAAGAGAAGTTGAATAAATATTATAACTATTCATTCACGTAGAACAATAATTTGTTATAGGCAATTTGTGGACAGTTTATTGTTATTTTTGGGTCAATTACATTGTTTTTACAGTCTAATTGTTAATTGAACAACATGCTATATTGTAGTAGCATATTCAATGTATTTTTCTCTTTGCAAATTTCTAAGAGCAAAATATAGTATACTATATTCATATAACAATTCATATTATATACATGCAATTGATATGCAACACATATTATATTATTTTATGTCATAAATTTAGAAGATAAATATGCGTGAATAACATTATGGAAATAGGCTATTCTTAAATCACATTCAATTTAATAGTCAAAATAGGATAAGTATTTATAATTATTTGATTAAAATGAATTGTCAAATTTTGACTATTGGAGAAATATAACATTTAAGTAAAATTATAAAAATGTGAAATGTGTGGAAGATATGCATAAGATTCAGATGAATATTGTCATTAAATGTAGATGAAGATTATGACGTATTGAAAAGTTGTTATTTTAAGGATGGAATATGAGATTCCTTTGCAGATCTCTCATTCGTCTATAGTTGGTGGATAGTGAGCTAGAGGCCCAAATTTTCAAAGATTTGTGATATCTCAATTTTGATGTCATGATAATGATTTGGAAGAAAGTTCAATAGTGGGTGTCAAGAGAAAAAACTTAGTCAATAATATCTAACTACCTAGATACTCCAAAACCCTAATTAATGGATTGGATTGTAGAAACAACCTTAATATTACACTATTTTAAACTTACATCACCAAACA
>VDFB02086852.1:0-71601 GCA_007258455.2 Sequoia sempervirens | reverse complement strand
GGGTAGAGGGTTTAAGGGTTTGGGGATTAAGGGTTTAGGGTTTAGGGTTTAGGGTTATGGGTTATGAGTAGAGGGGAGAGAGAGAGTGAGGGATTGGGAGAGAGATAGAGGGTAGAGGGTTAAAAGGGTAGAGGGTAGAGAGATAGGAGTGAGAGAGAGAGACCTGAGAGAGGTAGAGGGGTCAAGAGGGAGGAAGGGAGTGGGAGAGAGATATAGGGTAAAGGGTTAAGCATAGAGGGTAGAGGGTTCAAGGGTTAAGGGTTAAGGGTAGAGGGAGTGAGTGAGAGAGAGAGACCTGAGAGAGGGAGAGGGGGTATGAGGGAGAGTCTCTAGAGAGAGAGGTCCCAAGAGAGGAGAGGGGCAGGGAGGGAGAGATGAGAGAGAGAGAGGAAAAGAGATAATATTTAAATATTTTATATGTTAGTAATACAATTGCTATATAATATTTTATATAGGAGGGAGAGATGTGAGAGAGAGAGAGGGAAAGAGATAATATTTAAATATTATACATAATAATATAATATATTATATATTAAATTATAAACTATATTTTATATTCTCAAGTAGATATATTAAAATAAACTACAAAATATTTATTGCATTTTATAAATCATATATTATAAAGTGTATAATTTTTTTTAAATCATATATAAACCAAATCAGATATCCGTTTTGAAACGGATATCCGATTTGGTTTATATATGATTTTAAAAAAAATTATACACTTTATAATATATAATTTATAAAATGCAATAAAAAATGGATATCCGATTTGAAACGGATATCCGATTTGAAACGGATATCCGATATTTCTAACACATAATTTATTGCCTAGGGATTAGCCTCGGGCTTGCTTTGGTATTTGGCTTGGACATGCCAATCCTAAGAAGTCAACGCAAAAAACGTGTTTGACAACTTACCTTATTTTTCTAGACTTCGTCCATGTGGCTGACGACTTTATTTTTAGCCAAAATTGATGAAACGAAAAGGGTTTGTAGAAGAGACTCTCAGCTTTCCACCAATATAAATTATTCATTACTTTGAATTTAATAAATAATTATTATTTATTTTCTTTTAGAATTACGACTAAAGTCCTGATTGATAGGCTGATTGAAAAACATCTATAACTTTCAAATGGTATTATATTTTTTGAATCCAAAATATGTGTCACATTCTATGTTTCGCATACTATAGGATTAAAAAAAAAAAAATTGAATTTTATGAGGTTTTAACCAAGTTAAGGTGGTCAGACATAATGAAGTTTTTATATTTTTTAAAAGTTGTAATAAAAATTCATAATTAATTATTTTAAAAAAAATTACAAAAATATATGCATCACATTCAGACGAGTCCTCTACTTATATCTAAAATCTCATAAAAAATATTATCATTTTATTATGGTTAGGGTGGTCAGACAGACACCTACTTCTTATTTTTTTCCTGAAATTTAAGTAATACTGCATTGAAATTTCAAATTTTCACCAAATAGATTTTGTTTTTAAAAAAATTAACCCAGTAGTTTAGAAACTACACTAAATTTCCCACATATTCTATTCTTACATATTTTTGAAATAATATAGATAACTTATTCAAATTTTTACGTCAAGTTGCCTAACTCTGATTTTTCTGAATTTTCATTGCCACTTAAGGGCCTGTTTGGCCTACCATGATCCTGCACATGCCCACAAGTAAACCTAGATTATATGAGTTGCTAGAGTGCAATGGATCAAATAAGGAAATATTAGATAAAAATTATAATCAATCCATAAATGTAATAAATAAATAGAGATTATTTAACTCGCAATAAAAAATACATACAAATTGATGAAGGCAATGAGATTCATGTGCCTTGAATTTTAAATTTTCCCTATATAGTAAGGTGTGTGGATCAAAATCAAATTATTCTTGTTTTCTTTGAGTTGGGTTGACTTTGCTACTCTAGGTCCCTATCCCCATAATTGCAAAGTTGTTGTTTACTCTAAAAGTTCAATCTTAAATGGTCTTAGGATTATTCCTTGTAGCCTCTTCTAGGTAATATATTACAAGACAATGATGTTGACTCTTGCAATCTTGAGGTTATTTTATCAAGCTAGTGATATTTGAAAATACTTTGACATAGAACACATGAGCTCTAGAAGATCACTAGGTTATTCACATGTGTAAGGATGAGTGTACAAATGATTAAATGTGAATGGTTGTCTTTGAATATCCTTGTATTTGGATATTCATGTTCTTTAATGCCAATTGATAATATTCAATGTTCTATAATGACTACAATCAATGAACTTAATCATGTATTTTTTATACATGAACATAATGCTAAATTGTGAGGATTTGTCTATAATTGGCTTGGAATTGAAGTGTATAAAGGGCTCAATTGACTAAAATGTTTGATTTTCATTTTTAATTTCAATGGATTGAGATCACGGCTACAAAAATGACATCACAACTATAGACATAGCTTATATTAGGTAGCTAGGCTAGATTAAGTATTAGGATCAAACTAATAATCATTATAAGAGAGATATACAAAACAAAATGGGATTATACACACATAAGTATCAAGATGAACAATAAACATAATATTAAGTATGAATAGAGCTAGAATACATGGACCCAATTATACACCAAAACTAGGTTTGTAACTATATAAATATATCGCAACATTACTTCAAACTAAAAATAGAACTAAGACTTTAGAAAATAAAACATATCACAACATTGTATGAACATTCCAACAATGTCTTGTAAGGGGTACATAATACCACATATTGTTAGACATTAACGGTATCATACTATTTACATGTGTATACACCCTACGAGTAGGGCTTAAATTTGACGATCCACCTTGCCCATCATGATTTTTTTTTCTATGGTTTAGTCTTCATTATTGTCTTTCACATGACATTCTTTTTACTGCAAGTCAAATTTTATATAATAAGTAAATGAACTAGACAGTTTTAACATCACAAGAATAAAACCAGAGGCCATCAGTTGTCCTTTATATAATTCTAAATTTATGAAACAATGGTGGAAGTAGGGATATAAAGGTTGCATTCACAAGTCATGAAAATAAATATTTTCAAATAGATTAATTTAAAAAACCTCAAAGTCTATTATAAATTTGATTTATGATTGTCTTAGCATAGAACTTGTAACATACTAACATTAAGATGAATCTAATGAATCATAATGCATTGGTGTGTTCTACCTCATATGGGATACATCACCATTACAAATGTGAAAAAAAAAATGACTTTTAAAACATTTTAAATTCTTCTTTGTTTGGCATTTTTCTAAATTTCATACACTCTACTCCATTCCATTGCTGATATATCAAGCATTGTTAGAGACACTCTCATCATTGAAGCATCCAATATATCTAATGTTAGAGTTGTTCGTCAGATATCTTTTATTATGTTTTTCCTTGAAAATCCTCTTTCACATGCCATTGTACTTTTTGAACTAGTAAGGATTGTTTACCATAGCTTTTTCATGTTTGGAAAACTTGTATGTGATTCTATGACAAAAAAAACCCTCCGCGCTTCCTTCATTGGTAATCCCTCACAATTAAGATGAAGAGTGTCAACAAATATATGCAACTCTTGTTTACAAGCTTCAACATTAAATAATGTTTCATTTCCTTTTCCCTCACATAAAGAATGTTTCCTATGTTGCAAAAGATTATCAAGCCAACACTTTGAATTATCTTCCCTAGCACGAGCATCCTTTAGATAATGACAAGGACTAAACAACTTTACAAAGTTGAAAAATACAAGATCAAGAAATATTCCATTCAAACAATCTATAAGTGCTTGAACACATTCTTTTGCAAGTTGTTTACAACTCTCTAATGAACCATCAATACAAGGTTTTAGTGATTGTTTTTGTGAATCAACATAATCATCATGTGCATGTGAAATTTCCACAAACCATAATTCATGCCTATGAACAATGCCCTCTTTATCAGTACTCTCAAAATAACCATATTTAGAGGCATCCAAGAATTTAGATAAGTAACAAACCTACCATCAGCAAATGTATCACTTTTCATAAACCACCTGCTTAAAGTGTTTATAGCAATATCGATAGATGCCCCTAATGATGTAACATCAACATACTCTTCTTGAAATTTTCTATTCAACTTGTTCAACATAAGCATTATATTTGCAAGCATGTGTAAACAAAATTGAACTAAAAATATTCTTTCCTTATCATACCATGAATCTCTTTTTTCATTTTTCCATAAAGTCAATATAAGAGGCATCAATATAACAAGCCTTTCAATAACTTGTCCTCTTGAAAGCAATCTAACTCCATGAATTTGAAGAGCTTAAAGAGTTTCAAGTTGCATGACTTCTTGTAAAGAAATGAGTTTCTTGTTTCTTTTAGTAGAATTTTGTACCCAAGAATACATCTTATTTGCTAATTTCTCAACAAATAACAATTCATGAATTTTTTTGAAAGCATCTAATGCAGCTAAAGCTTCATGATGACCAATGAAATGAACACCTACAAGATCAGGAACATCTTTTTTTCATAAAAGAAACAAACCCATTTTCATTACCAACCATGGATGAAGCACCATCTGTGGAAACAACTATTAAGCATGTATTTGAAAGTCCCCTTACTTCCTTTAAAAAATTAATTGCATCATAACTTGTTTTTCCTTTAACATCACAAACATTTATGAGCTTTAAAAATTGAGAAGTTGGCTGCCCCAACCCTTTTGAGTAAAAAAAAGTTGTATTATAGACCATAAAATCATGCTTCTCTAAATTGTGATCTATACTTTCATCCAACATCAAAGAGAAAAAAAGGACTATCCAACATTCTAGTAGTTTGTACCTCTTCAAGATACTTAGATATAGAAAAAATAAACTTATTTGCAGCCATTTGATTTGTGTATGAATTGTAGTCCTTATTCTTTGGCATGTTTGGTAACTGTAATGTCATTTCAAGAGAGCAAAGTGATTCATATTTTGAAAGGGGTGAATCCTCTTGAACCATCCAAAAAACTAATGTCATAGTTGTGATGACTCTTTCCTTGTTAATGTCATCAACATTTGCTATATGTTTTGTAATAGGTTTTCTTTTCTTTTCATTCCCATATG
The DNA here is from genome assembly GCA_007258455.2 of Sequoia sempervirens. Taxonomy (NCBI): domain Eukaryota; kingdom Viridiplantae; phylum Streptophyta; class Pinopsida; order Cupressales; family Cupressaceae; genus Sequoia; species Sequoia sempervirens. The sequence continues at coordinate 66,487 of VDFB02086852.1, read as the reverse complement.
TCCATTTAGCTAGTGAAATCTTATGAATGTTTGAATTGGCATGAGTAACTAATGAATCATGTTGTAAATTAGTGCAACCATTACCTGCTCCCCATGGTCCAACTGCATTATGTGTTTCACAATATATGCATTTCATAACATTTTTCCTTCATATATTGTACATTTCAGCCACTTAAATTTTACTTTCCATTCCTCGCGAAATTCTCATTTTATTTCAAGTTTTTTTTTTTTTGGTGTATTGTTTTATCTTGTTCGATATTCATTAGCATACTTGTACCCCAAAATATCTAAATCTTCATTTAAATCAAAATTATGATCTTCATTGGGTGCTACAACTTTGGATGTACTTGACCATGGAAAAAATGCTTGATAGAAGGCTGATTTTTTTTTATCTAAGACATTTTTAAATTGTAATTCCTATATATTTTAAAAATAAGAAATATTTCGATATTTTGTTCAAATTTATCTAAATTTATGAAAAATGAACTTAAAAAAATAATAATAATAATATAAACTAACAACCATATAGAGAACAGGAGGTTGTAGAGTGGGTTGTAGTGGTTGAATCAATTCATGGAATATTATTAAATGCGATCCAAAATGTTTGATAAAAAAAATCTACAATGTTTAATTTTACTTGGAAAATTGTTAGAAATTTTTAATATAAGATTTGTAAATCATTATTTTTTTAAAAGAACAAAAGAAATAAAATGAATATCATCTTACTCTTCTTACTGTGCAGCAAAATTGTTTTCCTTTTTGTTGTAAGTTGTAACTGAGCAGCAAAATCTCTTTGCCTTTTGTAAATCTTCTTTCTTTTTTGTTGTAAGTTGTAAGTGTGCAAAAGAAATATTTCCCTTTTCTACTTTTTGCTTCTTCTCTATAGCTCTCGAAGATAATGAAGATTAAACTCTAAAACCAGATTAATAAATGAAATATTTTGCTCTAAAAAAAAATGGTTTGAATGAGAAGATTGTTGTTTTTATAAAAAAATTCTATCAAATAAACTCAAAAAGTATTTAGAATAAAAGAAACTCAAAAATATTTACAATCTTTAAAAAAATTTAAAAATTTGAGATTTGTTTTTTCAACAATAGAAGTTTGATAATGAAGATTAAACTATAAAACCATATTAATAAATGAAATATTTTGCACTAAAACAAAAAAGTGGTTTGAAGGAGAAGATTGTTGTTTTTATAAAAAAATTATATTAAATAAACTCAAAAATATTTACAATCTTTTAAAAAATCTAAAAATTTGAGATTTGTTTTTTCAACAATAGAAGTTTGCATTTAAAAAAAGAAAAAGTTTTTTATTTTTTTTATTAAACTATAGAAGAAGCTTTTATTCTTTTATTAAAGCATAGAAGAAGTTTCTATTAAAAAATTTAAAAATAACTTTTTTTACAGTTTCTAAAATAAATTACATGTATTAACATACAGTTAAATATTTATTTTTACTATATTTTAAGTTAAAATCTTCAAATATAAGTATACAACTATCAAATTTAAACCTTGCTATGAGCTCTATGTAGCACACTCCAAGCTCTTTACACTAAATCTACTGATGTCTGGTATGATTTTTAGTTAATTATTAGCCAATATGTTGGACTTGCCAATTCATACTTCACCAATAAACCTGTCTCATGCTATTAAACTACATAGTTTTTCCTAGTTTTCAGTCACAAATTGTTTTATTAGAAGATGTGTGGTTGTTTATGGTTTTTAGTCATCGATTTTTTCAACAAAAGAGTTGGTATTTAATATGAAATCTTCTGACAAATATTGTAGCTATAAAATTGTATCAAATTGTATTAAATCTTCCCATGAATGTGGCATCATAAATACCTTGTTTACTATGGTGTCGGTCATATTTAGTAATGATCAAATCTACCATAGGATTTTAGCTTTAAAGCATAGTGCGGAAAAATAACATTTCTTCTCCCACTAAAGCTCTACAAAACCCAATTTTCTATCAATCTCTTCTTACCCCAGTTAAGGTGTGGTGATTTGTCAGTCACTTGTTTTTAGTTGTTTGAAAGATGATGAGCACAACCAATGTTTCTCTAGCATCTCCCTCATAGAATTTTCCCAATTATCTGAAAGTGAGGTGACAAATTACTCAATTTTATTTCCCTTATGCAAAGGATTTGTTCTTTGGTAACTAATTTGTCCTTGTTGCAGCATATTAAAATTGAGGATCTCATGTTCTAATTATTTGATCAGCTATGAAGAGGGAAATAAGAACTGGGAGAGACTCGTATGTGAGACCTTGTAGAGAGGGTATATGAGAAGCTATGTGCCCAAAATAGCTTCCAATGGGCTTGCAAACCCTGCACCCACTTCTTTATAGAAAAAAAACTAATATAGATATCATTCTCAAGGCCGTAGATGAAATTCAGGATAAGGACCAACGTTGCTTGAATCTATAAGTGTTTTGTGCAATACCAATTTCATTTGCATTTAGATTTAAAAATAAAAAGAAGATTTGCAAAACCAGCCATGGACTCCATACATGCATTTCTTTCTTTTTTATTAAGTCAGGAAAAGATAATCTCTTTTTTCTATGTTTTATTTGAAAAGGTGAACTTCATGTAAGTAGAACCAGTTTTTATTAGCTAAATAGATATCAAATGAGATGTTTTTTAGTAGAAGTATTAATTATATTTTAATTTTCAAGCAGTTTCCATTCTAGACTGTGAGCCTTTTATAGAGAAAGGTTTACTAAAGAAACCATTCAATAAGTATTTTATTTTGTAGAAAAATAGTATGTCTCCAAAACAACATAATAGTTAGCAAGATTTATGACATGTGTTTAGCAATTTTTTGCTTCAAAATAATGCTCAAACACAAAACTATGATCCATTCTAGATGTGATCCAATTACAATCTAGCACATATATTCCAAAGTGTGAAAGAAGGGCCTAAGAAAGATAAAAGTTTTATCACATGCATGGAAATGGGCCCACCTTCAAATTCATGATGCAAAGGGTAACAATAACGTAATTAGGATCAATTGGTTGGCATATACGATAAAGCATCCTATTTGACACAAAAGATCCACTTTTACCAATCAAAACATGCCAACGATTTAGCTAACCTAACTATACTACACAATTGATTAGACAACTCATCAAGTCTTTACAAATGCCAAGAAAGCATGTGCTATCAAATTGAATAAAAGGCATAAGAAGCAAGATACAATGACCTTGGCTTGATGTGATAAAATGATGCTGAGACACTTGGAAAATAGGTGTGAAACACATTGATCAAAGAATATTTAGCCAAAGGAAAAAATAAATGAGGCAACAAGCTACTAAAGGTCATTCATAAAGAGGGGATGGTAGACCGATGAGACCCAAGACTCGAAAGACAACTTAAAAGACCTTTATCAACTGATCAAGTCACCATAAAAATAAAATAAAAAAATTGTGTATTAGGACCACAAGGCCTTTAAAACAAGGGTCTTAGGCCTAATATAAGGATAAACCCTAGCAAGCAATGAACAAGCTCTCAAAATTTTGGAATATTTCTAATAGATAGTTTATTATTGTAAAATGAAATATTTTTTGTACTCGATTTTGATAAGGTGATTCCAATGTTTTTATGTATGGATTTATCTATTAAGAAAGTCTTTGATCTAGCTTGATGTTGTTGGTTCTCTTTAAGGATGTGATCTGGCTATGTCCTTGTTTTATATTATTTGTACTACTTTGTTCAAAAGAATTTGTTATCTTATTGAGATTGACTTTTTTCATTTAAATTTGTTATGCATTAAGTTGATTATTTGGGTGAACCATTAGGCATGCAATCATATTGAGAATGGTTGTAATCCTAAAGTTATACTGATAATTGTCCAAAAGAATCATCATACTAAGCTCTTCTAGGAAAATGCACCCAAAAATGTTCAATCAAGTTACTATTTTTTTCCTAATTCTTCTATTCCTGAAAATAGAGCATGTTAAATGTAGCAAAAAAAATGCTCTATTTATTGTGACTTGGAATTTTTTAAATGCTTGTTATTTTTGACAAAAAGCCTAATTTATTTATAAATAATGTAATTAATAGATTATATGGTAAATGAAGAAAAACTCTTATCAAGTTGAAATAGAATTTTTGGTTTAAAATGCATTTTTTGTTGTTGTATATGTTCTTGGCTGCAGGTACTATTGTGGATACACAAATATAACATCCAAAAAAAATTGATTTCTTTTTGTGCGCATAGAATCAGAACATTTGCATTATGATCACAAACCATTACTACTTTCTTTTAATAGATAACGAAACTGTATTTTTCTATCGTCATTTCCAAAATAATCTTCAATTAGATTTTATGTTTAATTTCCTATCAACTTATCCCTTGAATTTCAAATGCTAGTTAATAAATATAGTCAAAATGTGCATTCTATGTCTGGATAGACAGTACGCCTATGGAACGGACGGACTTTTCTTGTTGTCGTTCAATTAAATTATTTGATGAAAAGTTCGGGCCCCATACGTGGGTTTTTCCTAGGCTTGGCAATTCTTGGAAATATCTTTGGAAGTAAGAAAATTCTAGCAAACATTGCGATTGAATATGATCTATCAGTATATACAGAATATTCTCAGGAAATGCATTTTTAAAATTAAGACTATCAGGATGAACGAAGCTTCGTTGATAGAATATACAAAAAGTCAAACAATCTGAACCCTTTTAAATTCTCCATTCCTTCTGAAATTCATTCCCGATTCGAAGCAATATTTCAAAATGGGACTCAAGGTGCTGTCTGCACTAGACAAGGCTCAAACGCAGATCTATCATTTCCAAGCAATAATAATCGCAGGCATGGGCTTTTTCACAGATGCTTACGACTTATTTTGTATTCCTCCCGTTTCCAATCTATTAGGAAGACTCTATTACAAAGATTCATCGTTACCACCTCTCGTAAATTCTGCAGTGAACGGAGTTGCTCTATGCGGAGCATTTGCAGGCCAGCTGTTCTTTGGCTGGCTGGGAGACAGAATGGGCCGAAAGAAGGTCTACGGATTTACGCTCGCCTTGATGGTTGCGAGTTCGATCGCGTCCGGCTTCTCCCTTGGAACCTCCCGTAAGTCTGTGCTAACCTGCTTATGTTTTTTCAGGTTCTGGCTAGGCTTTGGCATTGGTGGAGACTATCCACTCTCTGCAACAATCATGGCAGAATACTCAAATACAAAGACCAGAGGATCTTTCATTACCTCCGTGTTTGCCATGCAGGGCCTCGGAATTCTCGCCGCATCTGCCATTGCTATAATTGTCTCGGCTTCTTTTAAATCTCTATATTCTCATCCAACTTAGGGGGAGCAGGACATGGTGTGGAGGATCATATTGATGTTCGGGGCGGTTCCCGCAGGGTTCACATATTACTGGCGAATGAAAATGCCCGAGACTGCCCGTTACACAGCGCTGGTGGCCAAAAACGCCAAGCAAGCTGCAGCTGATATGTCGAGAGTTCTTGTTCTCGATATTGAAGAAGATGACGCGGCTGTCCTTGAGACCCGAGAACAGCCCTTTGGATTGTTTTCCAGAGCTTTTGTTAGACTTCACTGTCTTCATTTGCTGGGTACCGCATTCAGCTGGTTCTTTGTGGATATTGCCTTCTACAGCAACAATCTGTTTCAGAAGGAAATATATAAATCAGTGAGATGGTTGAAGATGAAGTATGGGAGCCCGGTGGATGAAGTTTTTCACATAGCAAGAGCTCAGGCGCTCATTGCCTTGTTTGCAATGATGCCCGGCTATTTGTTCACCATATTGCTCGTAGATCGAATTGGGAGGTTTAAGATTCAGCTCGGTGGGTTTTTCTTCATGTCAGCTTTCTTGTTTGCCTTGGCCATTCCTCACGAAAAATACTGGTTTGAGGCCAAGCATCGATATGGGTTTTTGGTAATTTATTCTCTCACTTTTTTCTTTGCAAATTTTGGGCCCTACACAACTACTTTCATCGTGCCGGCGGAGTTGTTTCCTGCTCGGCTCCGGTCGACGTGCCATGGGATTTCTGCAGCGGCTGGAAAAGGCGGCGCCATAATTGGAGTGTTTGCCTTCATATACGCCGCCGAACCGGAGGAGAAGGACTCTCCTCGTCACGATGACGGTTATCCCACGGGAATTGGCATGGGTAAAGCACTGACTCTTCTTGGACTGGCAGGCTGCTTGGGCTTCTTCTTCACATTTCTAATACCAGAAACGAAGGGCCGATCACTGGAAAAGAATGAGGTAGAACTATCTCGTCCTTTATCTGAGCTTGGATTTTACGACACGGAACATAGCATATCAGACATCGCCTAAGCTGGGTCACGGCGTCAGGAGTCTTCTCCACACCTTTACTAGGGAACCTCGGTCCACAACATTACAATCTTATGATCCTCATCTCATGTGCCACATTCTGCATCAGTTCCACCTCAATACATCTTCATTCTCTATAGAAGACACTTTAATCAACTAAAAGAGGTAAGATAAATATAGTGGTACCTAGGTAGAAACAAGGAGTTAGAGATCTTAGAAAATGTATATTGTAATATCTCTGTCTAAATACCATGAATCTCATGAAGTTTATGATGTATGTATGTTTTTATATGATAAAGTTTATTTTCATTATGTGAATTTATGTTGTATGTCTTGAAGGTGTTAAGTATTTTCATTTATTTTATGTTTAGATAGTCTTCAATTATAATTTCCTATTATGATTGCATTGAACATTATCAAAAATTAGTATCGAGTTTTTAAAGTAAGGAAGCACACAATCTTCTAGCACTAGGTTAATGGGTAAAAAATTTCTTGAACATTTATGAATCTAATTGTGAATATATCATTGATTTTGAGGCGATTTATATTAGATTTAATGTCAAGATATCTCATTGAAGAGATTGATATATTCCCTTCTTGTAGAATGAAATGAAGAAATGTTTGATGTGATGATACATGTCCAGTTCTTATTAGATGTTATAAAATGCAATCAAATAATGGGTCATAACACTAGAGATGATGAAAGAAGAAATGGGTATGCTATCAAAGGATATGTAGATGCTAAAGATCCAAATTAGGTAAGAATTTTAAAAGACCTTTCTAATATCAATAATAGATTTATAATTGATGTTACTAATTATACTAGTAGTTTAAATCTTGAAGAGTTGATAGATTAGTTGAATAATATCAAGAAATATTTTAAGTTTGAAAAATATCAAGATACTAAAAGAGTGAAATTTTATAAGATAAAATTGAATGGATTGAATGGTCATGATGTAATATGGTGGAAGGAAAAATAATTAAAAGGATTGCATCTAATTTGGAAATGAATTTTATTGATATAGATTACCAATTAGAATCATTGAAGAAATTATAAAGTTTAAGATAAAATAACATGAATCTACAAGATTAAATCAAAGAATTCAATAATTTGACAGTATGGCCCAATCACCATGAAGTTAATCAAGAGAAGATATAAAATTATATTAATAGTTTGAGAGGATCTATTCAAGAAGATATACACATGTTGATACTACAATATTTTGAGTAGGCGTATCATTTTTCCTTGAAGATTGAAGATATAAGTTGAAGAATAAATTTTATATCAAATAGAGTATATAAACAAAGAGGAAGAGTAGGTCTCTTTTAGAATGTTAGCAATACAAACCTACGTAATAGAGAGGATGATGTTTTGATGATCTGACAAGACCCAAAACCATCACCACAATGAGATATCTAATGCTTATTGAATGAGAGAAAACAAGACAATAAACAAAGACTCAAACAAAATGGAAATAAACTTATACATTTATTCCCTTACACCTTTCTTTGAACTTGAAGAGGTTGAGAGCTTAAAATTTAGAAATATTCCATAAGATCTCCCAAGAACTTCTTGTTGTACACTTGCATGTATTTGTTCTCTAGAATCTCAATTAAGTTCTTGAAGATATGTGGTTGCTCTCAATATCAATAAAATAGCATTAATATTCAATGGATTATTTCGAAATGGCCTCTAAGAGGTTCTATTTATAGATTTATGATATGAATGATTAGGTGTTGAGATTTAATCTTGAGATCAATTACTAGGGTTGCATGATATATTTGGAGGAAGGAGAATTCATTCAATGGAATGTTGTGATTGGTGCATTTAAGGAGGCTAAGGATTAAGAGGATTCAAAGGGATAGAATTAACTTAATCTAAATAGATAGATAAGATTAAAATTCCTCAAATACATGTGAGAAAGACTATAAGGAAGAGTTATATGACATGTGAGTACCCTCATATGTGTGTGAGGATCACATAAAGAAGTTAGATTTAACAATTGAGTCAACTCACATATGTGTGAGGAATAAATAGGGAAGTGGAATTTGATAAGTGATCCTTCTTACACATGTGTGAGGATCACATTGGAATGTGGGTGCTTACATGTAAGTCCTCTCACACATGCGTGAGGGTCATAAGGAGAAATATCAAGGGAATAGATTTTTTAAGATAAATTGCTAGATAGGATTTTGATGTATGATTTTATGGGTAAGTGGGATGGATTTGACTAGTGATTAATTAGATTCATCATGTTTAGGAATGTGTAATGGGATTAAATATTTAATTAATTAGTCTTAATTTACTAATAATCTCAGGTGGATATGGGGGAATTAAATAAATAGTTTGTATTTATTTAATTTTTAGAGGATGGGGATATGAAAGGGTGAACTTGTTAAATAAATATTAAGGGTGAATTGTAGAGGAAAGTGGCAAAGGAAGTAGAATATACGGTACCTATTTCAAGTTTTTAGCTAAAGTACATAAAGCATTAGAGTACTAACAATAAAAAAGAGGTGATGATCATAAATAACCCCAAGATTTGTAGATATTGATGAAGAAGTTACCTCCAATGACGAGCAAGTAAATAGACCAAACAAAGATCTGTGGATGTAGATGGAGTTTCCTCCAATGATGAGCAAGTAAATAGACCAAAAAAGATGATCCTTGATAATGAAAATAATTTTTCTAAACGTTCTATTAACCAATTTAGAGAAGAAATTTATTTGAAACCATATGTTAGTATATAGCTAAGTTCTATAAGATCGTTATAGATAGTGGTGTTACTAATAAGTTAGTTTCAAGTGAGATGGTAGAAATTTTGAGGATGGATCATCCCATGCTTATAAAGTATCTTAGTTTCAAAAGAGTTATATGGTATTGGTTAGTGAAGAATATCTTATTAAGATTAAGATTTGAGTTTATGTGATATCTTTCCTATGGATGTTTCACATATTTTTTTAGGTATACCATGGTAGCTTGATAGGAGCACCATGCATGATGGTAGAAAGAATATTATAGCTTGACAAAGGGTGGAGTAAAAAATGATCTAGTACCTTGAAAAACCAAAATGAAAAGTTAAATGGTATTGTAAGAGTAGATTATAGGGTATATGTTAATAAACAATATCTTGTTAAGATTAATCTATTTGAGTTTATGTGATATCTTTCCTATGGATTTTTGTCATATTTTGTTAATTATAGCATGGTAATTTTATAGGAACACCATTACATAATGATAGGGAGAATAGTTTATCAAGGGGTGGAGAAAACATGATATATTACCTTGAAAGAGCAAAGTGAAGAGGTAAATAATATTGTAAGAGTACTAGTAGTGAATGATATAGAATTTACGGAAGGAATTACTTGAAGAAAGGTTTTTTTCTATTATTATTTTAAATAGTTTATAGTAGGAGGACCTCCAAAAGAAAATGTGTTTCCTCAACTATAGATAGATAAGTTTTTTTAGAGTATAATTATATTATATCAAACAATCTGCTAGAAGGGTTAACATTACTAAGAATCATAATTCATCACATGGATTGGATCCTAGGAGAAATTTTATCTACTAAGGCTTCTCATATATTGGTGTTACAATTTCAAGATTTGTTGGAAAAATGGGTTGGTTACAAAAATTTTGAGTCATTATGCAATACTTAATGTACTAGTAGGAAAGAAAGGATAATAATAGATAATATGTAAAACTATAGAAAGATCACTATAAGTATATAGATTTTTATTGCCAAGGATGAGTGATCTTAAGGATTGATTTAGTGGATTGAATTATTTTTTTAAAAATGGATTTGAAAACTACTTATCACTAGATTAAAATTAAAGGATATTTGTAGAATACTACTTCTAAAATAAAGGAAGGTTAATAAAATTGGTTGGCCATGTAGTTCATGAAAAATAATGAACCGAGTAACATTATAATGTTAGTGAATGAATTTGTGTGCTTTGAATGATTCAATGTAAATCCAATAAAAGAATTGGCATAGCATTAGGCCTAGCTAGTGATGTGATATTCTCTTGATAGGAAAAAAATTGTATAGATCCATGCGTAAGGATATTTGGAGAGTTAGATGAGGATAAAATTTATAAGTATGCATATTTTTATGTGTAGAGGAGCTCTAGAAAAACTAAATCTAATGTACAAGTCATATTTCTTAAATTAGCAAGGGCCAAAGATAATAGAGGAGTACTTCCTCTTAGCTACATACCTAAATAAGAGATTTTCTCCTTTATTCCCATAGAATTAAATATAAGGAGAATTCCCCTCTTTGAATTGGCAATGTATTTAATGTTAAAATATAAATTTGGCACTCTTGATAAAGTCTCGTGATTAATACAAGTTTCCACTTCTTAAGACTACTAGGGAAATCTATTGGCTCAAGATTAGAATAATTTTTCTAATGCATATGTTATTGGTTTCTAATCCAATATTTCACATTTTTATAATTTATTTTAGAGGATCAATTTATGCAAGTTCTAATATTTCAAGTGAGGGATGTGTTTTGTAAGAATAAGGATAATATATTCAAGAAGAGATCTCCCCATAACTATATGTATCCATAATAAATTAATATATCTTAGGGGATTGTGTGAGTGTACAATGGAATTCCTCAAATCATATTTATTGATTCATTGTACTAGGGATTTATTAATGTGACAATATTGTGAAGAATTATAAAGATTTTAAAATTATCATACTCGTAATAAATATATGATGTTTCTTATGTAGGAATATACTATGGGTGATCCCACAATAGTGGTTTACAATTTTTGGCCAAACTGGACACTACTATAATTTTTTTTAACTAAATCTTCACTTTCGGGCACTTATAGCTGCTAAACTGTGAGGAATTTGAAGATGATGACAACTAGAGTTTCATGAAATTTTGTCTATAGATTCTAATTATATTTTTTTCAAAATTTTTGGAATCAAATTTCACTTCTTTTTCCATCTCCCTCAAAATGTAGATTTTTTTAGAAAACAACATTTTTAAAATGTGACGCTCACTGTATAACGCATAAATTTTTTTCCATGAAGGATAAAATTATAATTATTTTGAATTTAGATTTGTAACTCTAATAACTTCGATATCTAGTGCTTCCACTTGGTTAGATAGTTTTTTATTGAATATTTTTTCTTTAATCAAGTTTCAAAGTCAAACCAATTATAATTTAGACATTGTAACTGTATAAACGTAACTTTTTTGTATGTATCAAAATTCAATTTATTTATTTTGTTGGATCAAGGACTCCAATATATGGTGCACTCATATTTTTCAAAAAAAATTTATGATAATCTTCTATTTTTCCACATGTGCAAAACAGAGAGCTTGATTTTCGGTGAAAAACCTACATTCACAAGAAATAAAAAATAAATATAATAATCAAATTTAATTTAATTAAAATTATACTTTTTTGGAAGATTATAATAAGTACTACATACTTACAAAAAAATAAATTTTAAATGAATTTAGTTGATATCCCAAAAGGTAAATCAAAAGTGGTTTTTTATTAACATTTTGATAGGTATAAAGGAGACTACGTTATAGGTATAGTTTAAAACTAGCAAGGTTCTATCCAAGGGGGCTTGGTCTAAGGTGGTTTGATCAAACCCTATTCAATTGGAATCCTTTAAATGTAACTTTTCAAGGCTTAAATCATTATATTTTCTAAAAGTATGCGATTTCAGCAAAAATCTGGATCTCCCAGAAAGTGTAAACCACTATTGTGGTAGCACCCTTATTGAAGCGTATTTAGTCATGCATTGTCTCAGGTTATCTCTTTTATTTTAGACTTATACATTAGTATTTTAATATAGATTATAACTTTACATTGAATCTTTTATCAGTTTGAATCTATTATGTACACCTAGACAATTATAAATATATGGAGTCCTAACATATTACACATCCCAACACAATATTATTTTTTAAATATTTGAGAGCCCATGATTGTTCTATATATAAAGGTCTATGTGTTATCAATTCTATATTACACATATAATAATAAACATTTAGGGGTCATACATGTAGGGATGTAAATTTATTGTATATCAGTAATGACGAAAAATGTATTCCCCTACATTTTTGTACTTGTTTAGTCCCTCCCTATTAAATTGAGCATAATGTTGCCTTGATTTAGTGTTGTAATGTGTTTAACACATTCACATTAGGTATTGGGCCCTTGTAAACTAAATGAACTTAATTGTGCCTTATTTAGGGCATTGTAAAGTGTACCTTTACACTTTCACACAAACCTAGGGCTTCATTAATAAATTGGGCTTCTTTATATGCCATATTTGGCCTTATTTTCCATCCAAAAGCCTTGATTAATGCATATTTTTTAGATTAATCTGGCCATTTACTAATATCAAATCATAATTCATGTGCTTCTGGATTGTATGGCCCAGATCTAGTGATTTGGGACTCATACATCACCTTGGACGTATGGGTCCCATCTAAGTTTCGAGGTCCTAATCTAAATTTCACATTTTAAACTAAGAATTTCTTGAAAAATGTGTCCCAAACCCTAGCCCAACAGAACTCACATGCCACTTCTAGTGTATGAGTACCATGTTTCTTAAACCTAAATTAAATTAAAATTCTTGGCAGGATTATATTCTCCTACATCTGATGTCAGCTTGTAGTGTTGTAATTTCAGGAAATTTGGCATAAAAAAGTATAAATACAAGGTTGTTTCACTCATTTTCACCTAAGACTTTCATGAGAGCATTCCTTATAGAAAATTTGAGTTCACAAGAGCACTCAAGAGTATTCAAGAGCATTCAAGAGTTCATTATCAAGTTTTTTAGAGCATTATTCAAGTATCAAGCATCATGTCAAAGTTATCATGCATCATGTTTGATTTTAAGTTAACATTTGTGATGTAGGGTTTCATGATTCAAGCAAGCATTCAAATCAAGATCCATATCATTCAAGCAAGATTCAAGATTTACATCCTTTGGAGCCATTTCATACATGTTTGTAGTACTTTATTTCTAGGGTTTGGTGAGTTACAACATATAATTTTGTTCATTCATCATTCCTCCTTTCCACTTCATTTTATTTCAAGGTTTGACTACCTAAATGGGGTTTGACCAAGGCAAACCCCTTTCTACTAACAAATCAATTTTTTTCACTCTCTTTAGTGTGTGATTTGCAGACCTACATTGAAGACACATTAAAGAGAAAGTTTGGAAGAAGTTGTCAAGGTTGCCAGCTTGTCAAAGTTGTCACCTTGTTTACAATATCATTAAAAGGCATCTATAGAAAAAAATTTGGCATTTCAAATCCAAAAATCAGTTTAAGAAGAAAGAGCAGAGATTGAAGAGTAGATTTAGATATTGATCCTCTGAAAAAGCTAAGCAAGACTAATATTCCACTTCTAGTGTATGAGTCCCATTCTAGTGACTTTTCTAGATTGTAGGAGTTCTCAATGTCACTGCCAGATTTTTGTTCCTCCCTAGAAACCCTAATCTAGGACTAAATCACCTGGCCTGGCATATGAGTCCCATTGTGCATTAAATTTAGTATTTTTAATATTTCAGGTCTTCATTCAAGCTTCTACATGTTTCCAAATGCCCCTCTATACCTTTCCATTTTTTTGTTTTGTTTTGCATTCATTTCTAGGTCATCTATTCAAGTCTTACACATCAGTAGGTTTGATTATTAGGTTTTGCATGTTACTTGTCTTTCCAAGCCCTAGCTTGGTGGTCAACCCCCTTTTAATCCTTAATCACACCCTACGATACCTTATTGCAAGATCCCTTTCCCCATTGCTACCTTCAGATTGAGACCTCCAAGATTTCTTTGAATGAAACAAGAGCAAAATAGGACCCTATCCACGTGCTCTGTCTCCTAAATGGTGGGGCATCCTATTTTTTTTGTTACATTTTGGTGAACTCGATGTGAACAACTCCTTTCTAATTTGGAGTGCATCATAGTCCTAGATCTAACTTAAACATTAACTTTGCATTAGGATTTTGCATTAGTTGATTTGCATCAAGGTTTTCTAAATCTTGCATTAGTGAAGGTGCATATAGGTTGCATTTTTGCATCTTGCATCATTGAATTTCATCTTAAATTTGTAATTGTACTTAGCATATCTAACATAATAAAAAATAGAAAGCACAAATTTCACTTAGAATTTTTTGAAATTCATGCAAAAACCCTAATCTATGACTCATACATCCCTCTAGGTGATTTAGTCTGAGTACATGTGATTTTTCATGAATTTTGGGTATTTTGTGGTGACTGTTATTCAACATTTAAACCCCTAAAAAGCCCTAATTGGGACTCATATGCTCCTCTGGGAAATTTAGTCTTGTTTCATATCTTAAACTGCATTTTCTAGAATGAAAACTTTATTTTTGTGTTTCTGTTTGTTGTTGTTAGTTATTTGTTTCAATTTGCAAAGTTTCTATTTTCTTCAATTCATTGCATCTAGCTTAAATCAGTTCATTTTGTGCATTTCTTAAATTCAAAATTGCATTCAGAGCATTAAATTTCATATTGTTGCATATTGTAATCAATAAATTACCTTGTTTAGAATCTAAAACTTGCATTTCCCTTTACCCTCTTTCCATTTTGGGTTTGTCCACTAAGTTTGTGAAATCTTGTATGAGCTTTATAATTTGATGTCCTATTAGCAATAATATTATGAGACATAGTTCAAGACTCATGTCATCCCATGATACATCATTCATCATGGATCTTGGGTTCTCTAGCTCTTTTCCTAATAGTGTTGATAATATATGGACCCTAGTATGCATACTTCACTTCCCATGACTACCATGCCTTCAACTATTGTTTTTCTCATTAACAACACTATCCCTACTATCCCTTGCTCCACTCAAGATTTGGGATGCACTCAAATCCAAGGTGGAAATTCATCCCTACCTCTAGGTTACCCATTTCCATTCCTACATACACTAGTACTCAACCTACCATAACAATTCAACCTACTAGCAGTGTGAAAAATTAGGAATTTCCATAGGGAATTCCTCTAGCTTTGTGCCTTCAACTACAATATCTCCTCAAACCTCCTCCATCTTGAGTTTAAAGTTTACTTGTCCTCCTCATACATAAACTACTCCACCTTATACCCCTGCACCTTACAACAACAATGACACTATCATTAACACACTTTTACACAACATGGCATCCCTTCAAAAATAATTTGCAACCCTAAATCAAAAAAACAATGGTCAACCCTTGCAATATATCAAAACCAATCCCTTTTCCTTGGAGATATTGAGAGAAAAAATTCGACAAGGAGTAAAAGTTCCCTGATTTGAGAAATATGGTGGGAAAGGAGATCATGTTAACCATGTTTCTTCTTTTACTGCTCTATGTAGTGATTTCATCTTTTAAGATAAACTTTTTGCTAAATTATTCCCTAGATCCTTGAAAGACACTTCCTTGGAATGGTTTGAGATCCTCATTATTGAATAACTGAATTCATTTAGTCAATAAACTTGTTGAGGCCTTTATTAACCATTTCCAAGTGCACATGACTCCTGAGATGACTCTAGCCAATTTGATGGAGATGTAAGAAAAAATATGATGAAAAGGTTACTGACTTCATTTCATGCTACCAATCGCTTTATTCCAATATCGATGTGCAAATTCTCAATCCTCAACTTCAAATAATTTTTATTGAGAACTTACAAACTAAGATACAAGATAAGCTTGGCATCATAAAATTCCCTTCCATCATTCTCTTGTGTACTACCCTTTGTGATTATCAAAAATTGATTAATAGTCATGAAACAAAATCCACCTCTAACCATCCTAAAAAGTCTAAATCTACAAATCAAAATAATTACCAATCCTTTAGAAATTAGAATAAAGGTTTCCTCCAACTAAACCCTCCTCAACCGACTCAACATGTTGATGTCCAAATGACTGCTATAAGGAAGACAACTCCTTTCACGTTTGGGGATCTGGCTAGGCAATTTACTCCCTTACCCGATACCCTCCATAACGTAATGTTACAACTTCTAGAATAGAAAATGATCACCTTACCTCCCATAGAGCATATGATCCTAATAAACTCTTACCCCTGAACTTTAGATTGAATGCTTATTGACATTATCATTGACAAAATGGACACAACATACAACATTGTAAGCATCTTAAATATCTTGTGCAATACCTCATTTATTCTAGTCTACTTTCAATTGGAGGTGTTAATGATCAAGGAAATAAGTTCATTTCCCCTCCTAACCAAAACTTGTAAATCTTTACCAACCCTATTCCAAAATAGGATGTTTCATTCATCAAAGAAACTAAAAAGAATGATGTGATGAATGTTGACACAAATGATGACAACATGGATATTGTTGAACAATATCCTCTGGATACTAATGAACACTGTCCTTTGGATGATGTGGTTTGATTGATTGAAATTCAACCTCATAAGGACCAAACTAAAAATCCTCTTGACATTGCTTTCTCTTCACAAGATATACTAAAAACATGCACCCAATGGTCCTCTTTGCATAGTTGACCAAATCTATGATAATCCCACTACTGGGATATTAATTGATCCCATCTGTGGAGAGAATGTGATTACCGAGGAATTATTACTTGTGCATGAACTCTATCAAGAAACATATGATAAACTAAAAGCATGGATAAATACACACAATGTTTTCGCTTCCCTATAATGGGATCCATCACCCTTCCTTTAACTATTGGACCAAAACAATTAGATGTATCATTCTCCATCATCTCAACATTGGACCAATTTCATGTGAAGCTTGGTTATCCTTGGCTACACTCCATGGAATTCATACTGTTCATGGTGCATAAATGCTTAAAATTTCCCTTTGATAATGAAATATTTACCATGCATCATAGTGGCTTTAATCCTTTGTCTTCTCGTGGGAACTTTTCCTTAGATTTATTTTGGCCTGAGCCTATGGATCCTATTAAGCCTTGTGAGGAATTCTTTTTCAAATCCTACCAAAAATTTAAGGAAAAATGTATAGCAAAACTATCCCTCAAAAACATGCCTCAACCCACAACTGGGCCTATTATCCTTGATGAAGCTATGATTGAACCTAAAGACACATCGCACATCCAACAACAACCTATAACAACTCCTACAAATTCTTACAAATGAACAAGAGATAACCAAAACAATCCTTCCACACCTCCTAAGATAAAGCAAGTTTACAAAGCTAAAGAGAAAGTTGTTGAACACCCTCCCATGGTTCCTTCCATTCCTCCCCTTAGGGAAGAAAAGAAACCTATGCTTGATAGACCTGTTCCTACACAACATAACTTGAAAACCAAACTAAAAGAAACTGAAATACTAGAGAGCGTATGCATAGATGTCATGCTCTTGCGCAAAGATTAGATGAAGAAAACAACAAAGACAATCAACATCCAAACTTGACTGAAACAATGCACGATGAGTTTCCCTCGCCACAACAAAAATATCCTATACCACAACTGCAATAGGAGCTAAACCCTTCTTTGTCCATTATCATTCAACCTCCCATTGTGATTAACTTGGATGATGATGATGATGAGGTTGCTAAAATTGATGAAGTGCATAATGAATTGAACACACTATTTTCCTCTTCTATGAGCCTAAATGATAATTCTCCTAAGAAGAGCATTGAACTTAGTAATGACCCTATTTTGGCACTTTCTATTGTCCCTTTCACTAGTTTTCTTCCTTCTATATATGATGATCACAATTGGGATACATAAAACCTGCTAATAGGTTGACTCACATGGGCCTTACTAGTCTTGCCCTTGTTTTCTTCTACATGTTCTTGTGTACGATTGCATGTGTGTAATGTGATCCCCCATACTATTCAGTTTGATGTACCTATCTCTTTGTGACATTCCTCTATTTGTACCTACATTCTTCTCTATGTCATGAATCTTTTATCTTTTCATTTGTCTTGTGTTTTCCTTTTTGGGATGACGCAAGGCATCGAGACATTTAGGTCTCTTCCATGTTGACTTGAAAGGCTTTTTCTTTGTTTTCTCTCTTTGTGTCATTCTTCTTGTTCCATAAGTATTTGAGGAATGATGATAGTTTTGAGCTCTATAAAAATATTGTAGAAAAGGCATACTGACCCCAAATCCATGGATTCCTTGTGTGATTTTGGGGGTAACTCCCTTTTTCATTGGCATTATTCTTTTGCAACCCATGTTTCATTGTGTAGTCTTCTTACTTCATGTGATGTGTCTCTCGCTTTGTGGTGACATTGGGTGTGATGTCCTTCAAGAGAATGATCTTTCTTAGCATATTGCATTCCTCTTAGTGGCTCGATGTGACACATTGCATCACCTAAGTTGTGAATCTTCTATTCTTTGATTGGTCCTCTCTTGGAGACATTAGACACAATGTTCCCTAATTTAAGACCTTACATGAACTAAGAAAACTCCTTTGAACACACTTACACTATTTTGCATTTGCAATAACTATTATATGGCCACCTTGCATAAGACACTTTGCTTGCCTATGGTGCCATCTTGTTTGTTCATGGGCATCAAGCATGCGAAGCTTTGCTTTCCTCATGCATCTAAAAGTTCATTTTTGTGTGGCACCTTATCAAATTTATCATGAGGTATAACCTTGGTATGGTTACCATATGTCAGCTGAACTTAGGCATGACTTTCCCATAGCTACTTTCTTGTGTGTGAGCACATACTACTGCATGTGTATGTGTCTTGCTAGGGGCTCACCTAGTGGATATCATATTCCACTAGCCCTTGTGAGCATGTATTGGTTTGCATAGTGGACATCATGTTCCCCTTGTAAACTTTTCTTGGAAAAATGGCCTAGCTCTAATCCATAAATGTGTGGGACAAATGGTTGAAGCTTGATCCATCCCTTCTTTTGTTTTTTTTTTTAATTTATTTCTTTGGTAGTGTATACTTGTGCCTTGAAGTTACTTCTTATATCATTTTCCATGTGTGTACATTTGCGCCTATATAGGTCTACTATAGGGTCTTGATCTTGGGGGCTTGGCCATGTCCTTTGATCTTTGTCATACTATGTCACTCGTAGCAATACACTTGGATCTCTCTTAATGTGAGTTTTTCTACTTTAGTGTGTTTGAAGCAAGTTCCTCCTCTCACTAAAGTGGGGGCTAAATCTAATGATGTAAAATGTATCCCCTTACATTTTCACACTTGTTTAGGCCCTCCCTATTAAATTGAGCATAATGTTTCCTTGATTTAGTGTTTTAATGTGTTTAACAGGTTCACATTAGGTCTTGGGACCTTGTAAACTAAATGAAATTAATTTTTCCTTATTTAGGGTGTTGTAAAGTGTACCTTTACATTTTCACACTAATCTAGGGCTTCATTAATAAATTGGGCTTCTTTATCCCTTATTTGGCCTTATTTTACATCCACAAGCCTTGATTAATGCATCTTTCCAAGATTAATCTCAACATTTACTAATATTCAATCATAATTCATGTGTTTTTGGATTGTATGGCCCATATTTAGTGATCTGGAACTCATACACCACCTTGGGAATATGGGTCCCACGTAAGTTTTGGAGTCCCAATCTGAATTTCACATTAAACTAAGCATTTCTTGAAAAATGTGTCCCAAATCCTAGGCCAATGGGACGCATACGCCACTTTTGGCATATGAGTATCGTGTGGCTTAAACCTAAATTAAATTCAAATTCTTGACATGATTTATTCTCCTAGATCTAATGTTAGCTTGTAGTGTTTTACTTTTGGGAAATTTGGCATAAACAAGAATAAATACATGATTATATACTCATTTTCACATAATACTTCCATGAGAGCATTCCTCATAGAAAATTTGATTTCATAAGAGCATTCAAGAGTATTCAAGAACATTCAAGAGTTGATTATCAAGTGTTTTAGAGCATTATTCAAGTATCAAGCATCATGTCAAATTCATCATGCATCATGTTTATTTTTGAGCTAACATTTGTGATGTAGGGTTTCATGATTCAAGCAAGCATTCAAATCAAGATCCATATCATTCAAGCAAGATTCAAGATCTATGTCCTTTGGAGTCATTTCATACATGTTTGTAGTACTTTATTTCTAAGGTCTGGTGAGTTGCAACATATCATTTTGTTCATTTATCATTCCTCCTTTCCATTTCATTTATTTCAAGGTTTGATTACCTAAATGAGATTTGACCAAGGCAAACCCCTTTCTAGTAATAAATCAACATTTTTTTCCCTCTCTTTAGTGTGTGATTTGTAGACCTAGATTGAAGAGCAAGGTTGGAAGAAGTTGTCAAGGTTACAAGCTTGTCAAATTTGTCACCTTGCTTACAAAATCACTAAAAGGTGTAGTAACAAAAAAAGTATCCCTTTTCCATACTTAATTTGGGAATAATTGTCATTGAATTAACCTAATTTTGCCTAGGTCTAGTGTTGTAATGTATTGTATACATTCACATTTACCTTGGGCCCCTTTTTAATAAAATGTACCTAATTTCTACCCTCTTTTAGTTGTTGTAAAGTGTTGTAACACATTTTCACACTTATCTAGGTTCTTAATTAATTGTGGATAATTATAGTTAATCATCCCCTTTAATTCAAATTTAAGCCTTATTTATGACACCTCTCGAGTATCTATCTCGAAACCCATAATTCAAATTTCATAACATTTAGTTGGAAAAATTTGAGGTCCTAGAAATTGGTAGTAGGACCCATTCACCCTAGGTGATGCATAGGTCCTCCCTCTATAGGACCCCCCTTTCTTTGCAAATTCTACATGGGTTTTTAATGTAATTTCACCCCCCGAAGGAAAGGTCCTAGGAACTTGTTCCAGGACCCATTCTCCTTAGGTGGCGAATGGGTCCTTCCTTAATAAGGACCCCCTTTTTGAATTTCATTTTGGTGGGATTTTAATAACATTCGTTTCCAAATCTAGTGTTGGCTTGAATTATTTGAATTTCAAGATTAATCTATAAATTTAGTATAACTATGGGGTTAATTCACATTGTTCTATCCTAGATCTTCATGAGCACTCAAGAGTAAATTCATAAGAGAATTATAGAGTTTACAATCTATCAATTCAAAGGAATTTCAAGGCTGATTTGTGGAGTCCTATTGTAGCAATTCAAGATCATTTCATCATGTCAAAGGCATGGTTCATTCATGCATGTTGTTGAGCTAAGATGGTTGATGTAGCATTGAAGATAATTCTTGAAAGCATTGTTTCACATCATATTTGAGATCAAAATCTACATTATTCATGGAAACTTCATGTTAGATTGAAAATTTATACTCTAAGACATCTTCCAATTACATATTTCATGTGTCATGCTTCAATTTCATTCTTTCATCATTTGGTTTAATTACCTAAAATGGGTTTGACCAAGGAAAACCCCTATTCACTAACAATCAACAATTTTTTCTCCTCTTGAGTGTGTGTTTACAGATTTATAGGTTGAAGGTCAAGTGGAGAAGAAGTTTGAAGCAAAATTGTCAAAGTTGTCAAGTTGCAAGATTGACCTTCATAGTGCAAGAACAAAGAATTGAAGATAAATAATTAATTACATGTTTTTGGGAGTTTACAACTGAGGATCTGTGAGTACAGACATCAAGCAAAATAACCCAAAAATTAGGTTTGTGAAAAACTAAAAGGACCCATTTGCCACTAAAGGTGAATGAGTCCTCAATAAGGCTTGAAGTAGTGAAAACTTGGGATGTGGGATTGCAGATTGAGAGGAATAAAACCCAAAAGTCAGTTTTCAGAACCCCAACAGGGACCTATTCACCACTAAAGGTGAATGATTTCTTTGTTTTGTAAAAACAACAAATCCCCTTTTCATTGCTATAATAGTTAGGATTAGTTTTTTTATTGTTATTTAGGTATTTTGACCCTCAAAATTGAATGAAACACACACCTAATGAAAATTAGGTTCATCATTGATACCCTATTGATGGTGAACCTCTTTTTCTATGTTTCATTTTGGTGAACCTAGTTTATTGGACATTGTAGCTTTCTGATTTTGAATTATTTCATTGCATCCTAGGTTAGATCATACATTTGCATGGAATTAAATCTCATTTAGGGTTTCTTTCTTTGCATTCAAACTTGCATTTCATCTATGGTTTAGATTTGTACGATTTTGCATTCCTTAAATCTAAAAAATACAAAAATAAATTAGACATTTTGCATATCATTTAGATCATATGAATTTGCATTTGAAAATTTAAAAAAAAAATCATTTCAAAAAGTTTCATATAGGTCACCATTTAACCTTCATTTCACTTGCATTAGGTCATCACATTCTATAATGTTTTGTCACGAGAGTTATAGTTTAAAACTGTGCATGAAAAAACACCTAAAACAACTTTAAAACTGCAATTTTCACCTTTTTTAAAACCCTAATCACCTTTTTAAAACCCTGATCTAGGACCCATTTTCCTTTACTGGTGAATGAGTCCCTAATCAGGGTTGAGTTGAAATAATTGGCATCTGACTCAAAAATCAGCAAAAACATTAGAAAAATCCTTATCCAAGACCCATTCACTAGTAAAGGTGAATGAGTCCCTACTCAGGCTTGAAACTGCCTTCAACAACATTGAAAACCTTTTTTTTGTACTTCCTAAGCTTGTTGGTAACATGTAGTATCAGTCTAGAAATTTTCAGTATCTTCTATTTTATGCATTTATGTCAAGAACATCAATTTAGGGTAGTCATTTTTGAAATCATTTCAACAGAAAAAAACATCAAATCTGAAAATTTTCACATTTATGAAACTTTGCATACTATTGATAAAAATACTTTTCACTTTTGCATGTATAATGTTTGCATTCATAAAGATTTTCATAAGTTTGATAAAAGTTCTTTTCATTTTTGGATACACTTTGTTTGCATTTTTTAAGTCTTTCATACATTCCAAGGATAAAAGTATTGTTCGTCTTTGGATATACATTGTTTATATTTTTGAAGCATTGCATAAGATGGTTAAAAGTAATTTTCATTTTTGGTCAAACAATGTTAGTGTCTTACCTTTATAAGCATGCTAAGAAAAATTTCAACTCTCCCCCTTCAAAGAATGCTTTAGTGAAAGGGAATACAATGGTGGATAATCATGTCAATCAATTTGGTGTTCCCCCAATATCTCTCCTATTTGTGACGAGGATATTTTGGTGTTAGAAGATCAAACCAATGAGATTTATGAGAATCCTATTTGTCTCTCTTCCCCTACCTCTCCTACTAGGGAAAACATTGTTAGATACAAGGATGAGACCATTGACACATCCCCTAATACTACTTTTCCTATTGTCCCTCTTTTTGAGAATGATTTGATACAAGATAAACAAAACAATACAACCATTGATAACTCCCTTAATTGTGATGAAGTTATTGTAGAAGAACCAAATAATGAATGTGATAAACATCTAGCTTGTAGCTCTCCTAAAAACTCTCATAGTAGGTAGGATGTCATGGTGGAAGAAAATGAGAACATTGATAATAGTAATTCCTTAGATGAAGATGATGAAGTGACATTACACTCCCCTTCACTACAAGATCATGAAAATGAGAATAAGTCTTTTGAGGTTATGCACATTACATATCCCTTGAAGTACTCTCCTATGCCTAAACCTACCATTTATCCACCCTCACAAAAACCACATGTTCAAAATAAACCCATGCTTATCTTAGAACCACCTAAAAGGAAAGTTGGCAATGATAATGTTTTGTAGAAACTGAGTTTCAATACCATTTCTCATACATATAACATGAGGAATAATCCACAACCAAGACAAACAACTCAAACATCTCTCCCATTGCCTAACTGTATCTTTCCTGGCCCTCCTTGTTTTCCTTTAAAAAGAGAAAATGAGTATGATCATCTTGAACATATTAAGAATACTCCTGCTAAGATATCCCTATAGGATATTTTTCAAACCTCCCCTCATTATCATAACATGATTCAAAGTGTTTTACAACAAGCCCCTACTGTTCACAATGTGCAATCAAATGATGTAGCAGCCCAAATTCAATCTATAATTCTAGCAAAATTAGACATTATTTTTCATCAAGATGAGTTACCTTCATTAGAAGAACAAAATAAATGAAGCTTTCAATGTCAGTTTATCTTAATCGAATTGCGATAAAGATAACTCTTGTTGACAATGGTTCAGCCAGGCTAAATGTGTGTTGTGGGAGATTTTTGGAAAAGATAAAAATGACTAGAAGTGATATTACACCCAATTATTTATCTATTCGTGGATTTTATAATATAGGAAAACAACTGCTTGGAGTCATCACATTACCTATTAGAGTTGGAAAGGTTACCTTGCAAACTCTAATCCATGTTTTGCCTCATGATCTTTGATATAATCTTCTTTTAGGTAGACCTTGGATTCGTGAGATGAATGGGGTGCCTTCTACTCTTCATTATAAGATGAAGTACATCAATGAAAAAAAAATTTACACACTCAATGCCAATATTGCACCTAAAAGTTGTCTAATTGTTGAGAAAGAAGGATGAGACCCTTTGGAAGCATTATATCCAACTGAAAAAGTGGAAGTCAAGAAAGAAGAACACAAGAAAAAGATTGTTGGAGTCACTAAATTGTTAGAATATGATTGGGGTTCCTTATATTTCACAACAAAATTCATGGGAAAATATAAGATCACAAACAAAGAGTCTTAAAATGGAAAGTAAAGAGTGGTTATTTCAACACAAAATTCAAAAGAACCCACCTCAACTACTTTGGAAGATCAATTAAATTACACAACAAACTTTGATGAAGTTGATTATGAACAACCACTGAATTCTAAAGAAATGTAAAAACTTTATGGAAGAGGTTGTGAACTTATGAGACAAATTGGTTATAGTGGAAAAGGATGTGGTGCTAGAAAACAAGCTATTCACGTCCCTACAGAGCCTAACATGCAAGAAACAACTCATGGTCTTGGCTATTGTCCTTTGATAGAAATGAAAGCATCAAAAAGGCCTTTACTTAATATCAACACTCTTACAAAGGATTCTTCTAAGCCAAATTTAACATTAGTGCATCTTAAATTGATAAACACTAGTGGTCTTGGCTATTATCCTTTGAAAGAAACAAAAGAAATAAAGAATTATTTTCTTAACATTAATTTCATCACACAAGGAAATCCCAGAACATGTCTTAGTAATGATTGTAGTTCATTATATTTTACACCCTCCTTTCAACTAGAGAACAAAATCTTGCAATCTAAAGATTCTAGTGTAAGTATGATGCCTAATACTAAGCAAGAAATATCTTTGTCATAAAATAAAAGAACATTCTCTACTGTAGATCAAGAGAGTATCTTGTCAAGACTCCTCCAAGATCGTTTGATAGCTCTCCCTTCAAGCCTAACATGAAATAAATTTTACTACTAGAATTCATTTTATGAATATCATAGAATTCATGGTCATTCTACTAATGAATGTAAGACTTTGGGTAACAAAATTCAACATCCCGGTGCTCTTCCTTGTGTTGCAACACCTATTTCCTCTAATTGATATTGATTTTCATCAATCATCTTGGCTCACCCTTATCCCACACTTAGTGGGGGCAAGGCATTAGGTAGCTTTGTCCTTGTATGCCACTTGTCGTTTTCTCTTTTGGCTAGTTGACTGCCTTCCATGTATATATAATTGCAAGCTTTGGATGTGGGCAACATGCCTTAAGTTAGCTTGCATGTGACATACTTTTCTTTCTAGATTTTGCATTCTATTTTTGGGGGAAACCCCTCCTTCCTTATCTATAGCTTTATTTCAGAAACATATGACTTGGCATAGGGTTTTTCGACGAAAGCTCTCATTTCTTAGGAGAGAACATTGGCTACTTTAAGGAAATTTCTCATAGTAATGGTGTTAGAAATTACTTTAAAGTGGGGGAATATATTGACTACATCTTTTGGCATATTTGATGGCATGATTTTTCTTTCTTCTTGTGACATTTCATTTTCTTGGTGTCATTGGGTTTTATGTTCTCCAAGATTGTACAATCTCCCTTCGTGGCATGATGTGAATGAGGCATCCCATTAGTGATGATCTAACCTTGAATTGTCCTCTCTTGGAGAAATTAGGCACAATTCTTCCTAAGAAGAAGACCTTACATGAAGAAAGAAAAATCCCCTTTAACAAAATTTTACATGACATTCAAAATCATTTACAAAAAGCATTACATTGTGGTGCCTTATTGAAGTTGTTAGGAGGATAACATCGGTATGGTATGAGAGGCTAATATCATTCTCTCATTTTCCACCTCATTGGGATAACTCACCTAGTGGATGGACTGGGGTTCCACTACCCCAGAGTGAGTAGCATATGTTACAAACAAGCAGCCCTATTCCACATTGCGTTGGAATGGTTGTGATTGATCCTTTTTGTTTTTTGCTTTATTTTGGACTTTGACAAGGTATGATCATGTCTCTTTGTTATTTTTGCATACTTAATTGTCTTGAATGTCTACTTTAGTCTAAATTTGACATGGATTCATCCTCTCACTAAAGTGGGGGAAAAATGTAGTAACAAAAAAAGTATCCCTTTTCCTTACTTGATTTGGGAATATTTTTCATTGAATTAACCTAATTTTGTCTAGGTCTAATGTTGTAATGTGTTGTAAAAATTCACATTGACCTTGGACCCCTTTTTAATAATATGTACCTAATTTGTACCCTATTTAAGGTGTTGTAACACACTTTCACACTTATCTAGGGTCCTCTTAATTAATTGTGGTTAATTAGAGTTGATTAGCCCCTTTAATTCAAATTTAAGCCTTATTTGTAACACCTCCCAAGGATCTACCCCAAAACCCATAATTCAAATTACATAACATTTAATTGGGAAAATTTGAGGTCCTAGAAATTGGTTGTAGGGCCCATTCACCCTAGGTGGTGAATGGGTCCTCCCTCTATAGGACCCCCTTTCTTTGCAAATTCTACCTGGATTTTTGATGTAATTTCACCCCTCGAAGGCAAGGTCCTAGGAACTTGTGCCAAGACCCATTTTCCCTAGGTGGTGAATGGGTCTTCCCTTAATAAGAACCCCCTTTTTAAATTTGATTCTGGTGGGATTTTAATAACATTCATTTCCATATTTGGTGTCAGCTTGAATTATTTGAATTTTGAGTTAATCTCTAAATTTTTTAGAACACAATGATCTACTGAGAGGGGGTGAATTAGTAGATATTAAAAATTTTAGACTTGAAAACCTATTTGAATTTTAAATCTTACAACCCAAATGTGCAGATTAAAAATTTAAATTAATATAACAATCACATGCATGTCAAACCATAACTTACAACACCAAATATACATGGAAAACCCAAGATGAAAAAAACCACGATGACTACTACTCAAATCTAGCATCACAAATAAAATCTCTATTACAATTTTTAGGGATACAACCCAAGGAAGCTTCAACTCCCTAATTTAGAAGCTACAACTTCAAGGATGCTATAACACCCTGTTTTAGGAGCTACAACTCCAATGAGACTATAATCACCTTGATTTAGCTAAAACTCAATTCAATGAGGCTACAACCTCAACATAATTACAAGTTCATATATGCATACAATTAGGTTCTACTCAACCTAAAAAATGTGTCATTATATTCAATGAATTGTTGAACACCCTAAAACTTACACTACCATTGTTGAAGTTGCACTCTCAGCAACACATCCCCTCTGAATGCAAAAACTAGATGATAATTTATGTTGTGTCTAGGTTACACACATATGTGCATTCATTATTTGCACTCGTAGATCTCTCTCTTCCACTTCTTGCAAATTACCACTCTTGGAAAATTATGTGATTGTCTTCTTTTTCTTCTCTCAACTGATTTGCAATCTCTACCTTGATATTCACACACTCATTCAGATCTCTCAAATATTTTTCTAGGGTTTCCTTCACTTGTAAACTTCACCAGCAAGCTACCTATACATCGAGCTACACGACATCATCTAGCTCATCATAAAGGTGTATGGTAGGGATTTATCAGATATCACCATATCCTGCATCAATTCACCTAGCATTTAATCCTGTTATAAAGAATTTTCCCTCATTTTCTCTATCAAACCTGAAGAATTTGATTATGCATTCAATGCATTCTTCAATCCATTCCATCTGATTTGATCTTGATCACCTCTGCAATTTGTGCCACCATCTTGAAGATAAAATATTCATTTACATTGGTCGCTAGTGTAGTTGGACCAATTAATTTCTTCCTTTATGTCAATTTACAATCTAAACCCTCGTTCACATTGTTGTAGCCATTGCAGATTCCTATCTTTGAATTTTGGTCATCGATCCTCTTCTTTCACACCTTGATCCTACAAACCTCTATTCATTTCCATGCCTTTAAACCCTGAATGTTGGATAAGTAGTCATTCAAATATCCATCATCAATCTTGGGGGTATTCACTTAACATCATGTCACTCTATCAAAGAGACCTTGTTCAAGGTCCTAGCGATACCATATTTCTCACCAATGGGCAATTCATCGGGTTGTCGAGGAGACATCCTTCAACGTCCTACTAACACCACTCTCTCACACTGATGAAGACCTTTGATGACATCCCATCTCCACCTCATTGCCACGCAACTCACAAAATCGATGTGAGTTGGTATGTCGAGCAACCACTCTTTGCCACCTGTTCTTCTTCATCATAATTTGTCATTGTCGCCATCTTGTTAGGTCCCACCAAATACATTATGGCCACTATTAGATATTTCTCATTCAATCTCAACCATTCATCACATACGTCATCTTATGCAACCTTCATAGGTCCCACCTTCTTCACCAATGTTTGTTATTCATCCATCATAGATTAATCTCCACTGCTCCCCCTAGACCCTAAAGGACTTAGCTGGGACCCACCAAAAACTCAGCAGGGTTGGTGGGCACCGTCTAATCTCCAAGGCTTGATCGCCACTGTTGATCAAGAAACATCGCAATGTCAGAGGAACTTCAAATTCCTTAAACAATTCATAGAGTTCTTAAATTTATTAACTCCCCAATCCACTAATCACACACTAAACATTTGCTTGGATGGTAAATGCAAGGTGAAGGGGCCGTTTCCCCAAATGACTTCAAAGGCTTAAGTAGTAACTTAAGCTAACTGCAACCTACTACAACTAGTCAACATTGAAATAGAACATTTTGATGACACCATGACTGCAACCCTAGGGATTAACCACTATTATCCATAACATATAGACTAGTATCAGCAATTTTAAACCTCCCCTTCCTAAGCCTTTCAGCTCTTTACTTCATCCTTTTTCAATACCTTGTTCATTCCTTTTCATAATTGCTCAAAGTCATGGATTGTGTGTTTTTCCTAACCTTAGCTACTAGTTCTTCAAGTTTCATAAAAATTTTGTGGAGTTCTAAATTTTCAAAACTTCCTGATTGTCTAACTTGGTTTCCTTTGTTGAGTTACAAGCCTTCGTTGGTTGTCTTTGAAGTCGGTGAGTCAAAGGTTCTCAGAACTTTTAAACTCTCAAATTTGGTTCTAAGGTTCTAAGTTTTTGCAACATTGTGACATTGTGGAATTTTTGTGGTTTCCAAGGTGTCACCACCTCATTAAATAATATATACAAACTAACCTTCAGTTGTGTTTTTAGGGTTTTTCAAAAAACATGTAGTTTTAAAGGCTATCTTTTCGAGGAATTAAATTGAATGTCACATTAATTGCACATACTATCAAGTAACGACATAAGATGGGTGGAAAAGTATTCATTAAGTCATTTAGCCTTCATTCTTATTCTCTACTAATATTTCTCAAAGTACAAGCTTTCTTCCTTCATGAAATTGCGCTCATGTAGAGTGGAATTCAAAATCACTAGTCTAGAGTGAGGGATGGATACTAAAATTGGGCACTTCAATTTGGGGGAGTTTTGGGTGCACCTAGAGCAAGATAGTAGAACACCACTAGAAGAGAAAATTTTGCAAAGTGGTTTGGCATGTGCAGGAGGTGTTCCTGAAGCCATGTAAAGCATTGACCTGGTGATTGCATGTATAAGGGGCTACATTCAAGAGACTCAAGAGTTTGGAGCTATGGACAAGTCTGTCATTGCAAGAATCACTCTTGAATTCATTTCTTGTGCATTGAGTATTCCAAAAAGGGAGACTATAGAAGAAATTTGTGTAGTTGTTGGTGATGACTTTTTCAAAATCAATGAAGAATGGTGCAAAAATTACATTGCAAAGAATTGGTTGAATTCTAGGAAAAAGGTAAGTTTCAATTGCCCTAAAAAATTAAAAGTGTTCATTTTAAAGATAAAATTTTGGATGTTATCACCTTGTTGCATTGTGTAGTTGGAAATTCCAATTCAAACTCTTTTGAATTTTGGATATGTCATTTTATTCTAGTGATTTGTAGTGAACATAAATTCATTAATTGGATTGAGATTATTTGTTATCATTTAAATGAGCAATTGGTAAACTTTCAAAAAATTGTTGTCTTCCACATGTGCCCATACCTGGTTTACATTTTAGCTAGTCAAGAGGTTGTATGGGTAGGATTGGAACCACAAGGGTCTCCAACACTAGATATGCCTATGAATAAAAGCTTGCCACATCTCACTTAGCAGGTTGGAATGAAGGATTTTTGTCGCGTGAATGACACATTCTTAATGGAGATTGTACAGAGACTTCATGGAAACCCCGAGCTTCAGGTTTCACCTAAGGCAACTACTCTGATAATGAAATTTTGAAGCTTTTACATTTAGTTCAGTAGATTCACTTATCTCATAATTGGGGGCTTTGAGAAGGCTCCATTGAGGTTACCCTGGTATCCAAGTGATTTTCTTGTCTTTCTTGAAGTCTACTGGCAGATGGCTATGGTGGATGTAAAATATTCAAAACATGGGAAAGAAAGGGTATGTGTTTCCACTGTCCATACCTTCATTTTCTTGTAAAAGTAATAATATTGCTAAGGGTGTGGATAAAACCCTGAATGAGTTTAATTTTTTCAGTATTTACTGGTGAGAGCCCATTTTGATAGCAAGGGTTATGTTAAGAAAAAATTGTATGGAGTTGGTAGCTATGAACATTACCCTAATATTGAGGATTTTTGGGAAGATTGTACAGATGAAGGTGAGGTGCATAGGAGAAGTTTTATGAGATTTACTTTAAGGAAAATACAGGCCTTTGGTATCTCCTTTAATATTCTGGAAGATGTGGGGGAAGATTCAGTGATCATTGGTCCTAAATATTAGCCACCTGCTACTAAACCCTTGTTAAAAATTAATTGGTCAGAAGATGAAGTCTTTGATTTAGTGGTTCTCTCTGCTCTTATTTTAAGAACTTTAGATTGGTTGAACGGGAAGTGGTGGAAAATTGTAGGTTTCCCTTAGGAGCCAAAATCTTCACAAAGGAAGGAGCAAGGGACTGTACAGACCTTTGGTGTGAACATATTAACTAGAAAGAAAACAATTAGGTCATCTGACACTAGTTCACAGTCGGGAGGAGATTGCAAGAAGCCAGACGAAACAATAGCCAAGCTAAAATCAATTTGTGCACAGGATAGTGTGTCCCCATCAGTGCCTAAGAAAAGAACTAGTCAAAAGAAACCAATGCCTGAAGACTCCAAGGGAATTTTCCAACAGATAGTTGAAGATAATTCTTTTCCTCCTTTCTTTGAAGTTCCTCATTCTCCAATATGAGATAATTTTGTTGATTTTTAGTCAATTGAGAGAATGGAGAAAGTGAGTGTTGAAAGCAGAGACACTGGGCTCATAACTTCTTCTCCAACATGGTTGAAGAAAGTTGTGGAGAAGAAGAGGAAAAATATTATTGCCATGATGGTTGAGGTAGATACAGTTTCTATGCTTTTATAGGGTCTCCTAAACACAATTAGGCTAAAAGGATGTCACGAATGATTGTTGATCCTACTTCTAGGCATCAACTGTTGGAGGTTGTCAATATTGTAAAGGACCTAAATGAAAATGAGATTACAGAGGCCAAATACAAGTTTTATCACATTGACATGGGGCCATCTACTTTTGAAGGTGATGTCTTTATGCTAACTACTCTATTAATGCATTAATTAAAAGAGAAAAAGAACAGAAAAAGGAGAATCTTCAATTGCAATCTCAAAATATTTCTTTAAGAAATTTTATTTCATCAATTGTGACTCTGGTCCCTAAGGAAGCCTCAAGATCAAATATTCAAGGTATTGATTTTGAAATTGTGCAAAAGGTCAAGAAAAATTTGGGTTATGCCAAAGCTACCAATGGGTGGATAAAAGGGCTTTACCAAGATGGCTTGTTCTACATTCATAAATTTTACCAATTTTATGTTAATGTATCTAAAAAGAGAAAGGAACCAGTAATTGAACTCTAGCAGATAAGAAGGGAACATAGTAACACATTTGTGCTTTCTAGAGAAATTGTTGAATTGATCTCCATGGACCCCCTTTTGTTGATTAAAGAAAAATTGGTAAATGATCCCAAATAAATTCATCCTAATTGGTTTGAATCCTTGGATTGTAAACTGTCAATATATGAAGATTATATCAAGGAAATCAATAAAGTGTTAGAATTTTTTTTTGATATATTAGTGATGGCCAAGGAGAATTTCAATTCCCTGGAAGTAGAAATCACAGATGGGTTTGATGAGGTTTTTAAGGAGATAGGAATTCCAGAGATAGCCATAGAAAACCCATTCAAAAATTTGAGTAATTTGCAGATCTATATGAGTATGTTCAAAAGTGAAAGTGATGGTATCTATGAAAAAATTGTTGAGTCAAATCATGCACTTTCAAGATGGATAAAAAGGCTGCAAATCACCACAACTCAAAGAAGCAAAAACATCATTGCAGTTATCACCAAGTACCAAGAATACAAGAAAATGGTAAAGGCACGAGAGTCATTACAAGAGTAGCAGGAGGTGGAGATAATTGGAAGCGAAAAAGTCGGAGCTAGGACCGCTAATTAGTTTTTAGCTGCTGTTATTTTCTTTAATTTGGTTCTCTCTATAATTAAAAAGACTTTCATTTTTAATCAAACAATTGTCTTCAAGAAACCATTATTATGGAAAATTTGTAATCTTTAAATATCGGGTTACTGTTCGGCGATGGGGATCTTTTGGGAAAACTTTGTTTTACTCATTAGAACAAACTTTGTTATCTCAATATAGAAAGACCATGGTGAAGCTCGTTTATGCATAATCTTTGTTTTATGGTGTGTAGATTCATTCTTCTTATGTTGAATATTTTTCGATTGAGTTATCTATTATTGGGGTGGTGGATGTTTAGCTAGTTTTGTCACTGTGGAATATTTATCTGTGAATAAAGGTTTAATAGTCATGGATATATATTGATTTCTTAAATATAGTTTTGGATATTTGGTAGTTTAATTTTTTGATATTTGATGTTGTGTGGATTCCTTTCAAAGCTTTCTAGTTAAGAGAATTTCCTTTCATTTTCTTTCTAGTTAAAAGTGATATTAGTTGTAAATCATTTGTTGAATATTTGACAAAGGTAGTTGCAACCTTTTCAAACAAGCAAAGAATCAACATAAAATACTATTATGACTAGTTCAAATGTTATTACATTTTATCACCTCTGTGGGCATACGAATATAGAGTTAGGTGAAAAATATGTTAACTAGCAGATATTTGGTGACTTCATTGAGGATTGAATTCAAAATATTTGCATTATGAGTTTCTTTGTAATTGATAGTTATGGTTCTTCAAAAGTGTAACGCTTTGGTTATTCATCCTAACATAGACTAGTTGGTTGGTGATCAAGAAGATATAGTTACCGGTCTTGGACTACTTGCTTGGAAATAAAGAAGAACTAACCTCCAATATCATAGGGTTAATGAGGTGTTAGAGGAAGAAGAAGAACTTGGTGAAATCATTAGAGAAAATGCCATGCATTTTGAAAATTCTCAAGAAAAAAAAATTGTAGAGAATGTTGTACCTATAGTAAGAAGAGTTAGAGCTCCTAAAAATTAGAGAAATTAGTTGAACAATAGACAAAATATTCCATGAAACAATTAGTAAGTGAAAGTTGGCGACTCTGTAATTTATTATTGTTTGTTCAGCTCTGGCTTCTAAAAGATATACAAGGGGAGATAAGAAGAAAGGGATTGTGGATAAAGATTTTGAGTTATTAGAAGTAGTTGGTTTCTCATCCTTCCCACCTTACCAAAAGGTTAAGTCTATTAGTATACCATCATCTCCTCCCACTAACCCAGTGTTTTTGGGGTTCCTAATATATCTTGCCAAGATCTTGTTTTGCACAGCACTGTTCTTCCCCTACAAATCAATTTTCCTATCCACAACCTTGTTAGAATGGCCCAACCTGTCCCTTGGGGAGCTGTGATAGGACCTCTTATCTTTGGAGTTTTTGCTCAGCTTCATGCTTTTCCAAAGGTTTCAAGGAAAATAATACCAAAATTCAGTGGAGATGGGAAGGTTACTCTTGATGAACACATGCAAGCTTTCTTTTTTGCTTATTCTATTCTTGCAGTACAACATGAGGATGTTGCTATGAGACTCTTTGTGGAATCTTTAACTATTTTTGTTGTGTATTGGTTCTACTCCCTTCCAAATGGCTCCATTCCTAATTGGGCTACCTTGATAACAAAGTTTGAAAATAGATTTAAGACTGTTGAAAATGATCAAGTTTTGGTTGCTCAATTGGGCTCTACGAAAAAGGAGGTTCGTGAACCAATGAGAGAATTTGTAGCCAAGTTTAATAAATTGTATAATAGGATTGTTGCAAATACAATATGAGGTCCTCATCTATTGAAATAAATATTCATTAATACCCTACCAACATATGTAAGTTTCACTATAAAAAGGGAAGGTGCAGCTATTGTAGAAATTGCTCAAGAGAGGGCCATATCTATAAAAGATAATTTGATTGTTGCTGGAAAATGGAAGAAAGAATTGCAGATCGGTAAACCATCACTAGTAAACTCTACTTATCCAGTTATTCAAAGATTGGCCAATGATATAATTACTCTAAAGAGATAGATTCCAAAGGATCCTTCACAAACACCCTATCAAGATATCCCTAGGAAAGATTATAATTATCAAGGAGCTCCCAATAAGACATTGTCATTCACTGGTCCTAACCAAAGATTGGAAATCGAAGGTGCTCCCTCTTCCAAGAAAGGTAATCATTGAAATTTTCATTTAACTTCATATCATGATGGAGCTACCTACCCAAAGATGATTAGATTCATGAAAATTCTCTCAACAAATGAACATGTTGAAGAATCATATATGGAGGAACCTAGCAAATCTCATGATGTTGGCATGAATCTCTTTGAGTTTGTACCAGATACAGAGGCAGGAGAGGATGTGTATGTTAAAATTGATCCTAATTATGTTGTATTCACCAAAGTGTAGAAAGCTAAAGGAGTGAAAAGTGGTTCATCCTCTGCCCCAAAATATATTTTGAAAAGGAAGAAGAGACAAGAATAAGTTGCTCCCAAGAGTGTGCAAACTGAGGTACCATCTACTTCCTCCTCTATTTTTCTTTCTCTTGGTTCATTTGATATATTTCAGTCATGTAAAAATAAAAAAATTTAGATTTCACAAGTTGAATACCTAAGGCTAAACCCTGCAAAACTAGATAGGCTAGTTAAGTATGTCAAACAAGAGCCTTCACCATCCTAATGTCATGCTCAAGTGTCCTGTCGAAGTGACACTCCCATAGAAGATCAAATTTTCTCAAATTATTTAGATAAAAATTCTAGTTCATAGAATCCTTTGGTAAAACCATAACCTTTTTATCTATCATTATACATTGTTGGTTTCAAACTAAGTAACTGTATCGTTGATTCTGAAGCTTCTGAAAATGTGATTCCTACCTAAATAGCCAAAGCCCTAGGTTTTATCTTTTACCTCATCTCAGGGTAAATGTTATTCCATGGATAGTTCCCCAGTCCCTATCATATGTTAGATCAAGGATGCTTAGGTGGCCCTACCTGCATTTCCTAAAAGGAGATTAAAATTAACCATATTGGTTGTTGATATACCGGCTAGCTATGGGATACTTTTGAGTAGGATTTTTTGTAAAGATCTGGGCAGGGAAATACAAATGGACTGCTCACATGCTTTAATGCCATTGGATGTGAAAAAGATGCGCCTGAACCCTGAGCCTAAAGCTAAGTTCACAGTATTGAAGTCCAAAGATCCAAGAGTAGATATTCTATTTGTAGAAGTTGGGCCAAGTACCTACATGTGCTCCTCTACTCAAGAAGAATGTTCAGATAAAATTAGTCTTGATCTAGTTAATGAATTGTGGACACTATAATTTGATGGAAGTTGTGCTAATGCTAGGTCATGTGCAGGGGTAGTTCTAATTTCACTAGATGGTTATAAGTTTCCTTTTTCTTTCAAACTAGAATTTGCTAATGCCAATAACATAGAAAAGTATGAGGCCCTATTAATTGGCCTAAATGTAGCAAAGGAAAAAGGTATTAAGCAATTGAGAGTAGTGAGAGATGAAAAATTGGTTGTGAAACAAGCCAGGATGGTTTATACTATGAAAAATGGTTGGTTCAAGCACTACAGAATAGCATATGGGATTGTATTGAATATTTTAATGCCTTTTCTATAGAATCTGGTTCAAGAGATCAAAATACTAGAGTTGAATCTCTTGTAGTCTCAGCTTCCCTACTTTTACCACATCTTGATTTCAAAGATGAAACCTATCGGATTGAGATTGTATATCAGCCTAGTGTTCCTAATAATGTGAATCATTGGCAAGTGTTTAATAATGATTGATAGATTATAGATTTTTTAGAAAAGGCTGAATATTTTTCTCACTCACATTTATTTTGAAGGTAGTGATGATAAAAGTAATGATATCTTGGAAGGTGACATTACTACCTCTGATGGAAAGGAAATAGAAGTCATTCAATTGAAAGGTAATAATATTCTTAAGGCTTTAGTTTCTCTTGAGCATTTATTCAACAAACATGATCAGCATTTGAAGCAAAAAAGAAAAAAAATTGTTGAATCATCTCCTAAGTATGATCGGGTAAATATTGGCATAGAAGATGATCCTAAAAATGTTTGCATTAGAAAGTTTTGGTATCCAAAGGAGAGAGAAATAATAATCTCTTTATTAACACATTATAGAGATGTCTTTGCATGGTTTTATGTTGATTTGAAGAGATTTGGAAATGGATAATTTCAACACAAAATCCCATTAAAACCTAGTGCTTCACCTTATAGGTAGAAATAGTGAAATCATAATCCTAAGGTAGCTGAAGCAATTTTTAATGAGATGGATAAAATTTCGAAAGCAAAAATTATCTATCCTATCCATCATTCTACATGGGTAGCTAATATAGTTCATGTTAGGAAGAAAAATGGAGAAATAATAATTTGTGTTGACTTCAGGAACTTAAATCAAGATTCTCTAAAAGATAAGTATTCATTTCCTACTATGGACCATATATTGCAGACAGTTGTTGGTTCTAAAATGATGTCTATGCTTGATGGATTCTCAGGATATAATTATACCTCCTACTTATCTATCCATTTCCTATTATGGACCATATATTACAGACAGTTGTTGGTTCTAAAATGATGTCTATGCTTGATGGATTCTCAGGATATAATTAGGTTGAAGTAGCTCCATAGGATCAACATAAAACAACATTCACTACCCCCATTGGTGTCTTTGCTTATAATAGAATGCCACTTGGTATTATAAATGTGGGGGTTACTTTTCAAAGGGCCATGCACTTGTCCTTTGGTGATTTAATAAATAAAATCATCGTGATTTATTTAGATGACTTAACAGTTTTCTCAAAAAAGAGAGTTGATCATTTGCATGACCTTGAGGTAGTATTGCAGCATTATAGGGAAGAACGAATATCTTTAAATCCTAAGAAGTTCATATTTGTTGTAATTGAAGGGAAACTCTTAAGTCATATTTTTTCAAAGAACTGGATTAAGATAGATCCTGAGAGACTGAAATCTATCATGCAGCTAAGTTTTCCTGCAAATAAAGAGGACACTAGGTCTTTCTTTGGCCAAGTGAATTTTCTAAGAAGGTTCATACCCAATTTTGCTAAGTTGACAAAACCTATCTCAGACATGATGAAGAATCATCTCATGTTCAAGTGGAGTGTTGAAGAGTAACAATATTTTCAAGACATAAAGACATCTATTGCAAGTGCACCAAACCTGGTGAATCCAAACTTTACAAAATATCTTATCATATACAGTTATGCATCAGAACATACTCTATCAACCATTCTATTGCAGAAAAATGAGGAAGGTATTGAAGCTCCTAGAAAAATGAGGAAGGTATTGAAGCTCCCATTTCTTTTATGAGTACTCCTCTTAAGAAGTATAAACTTAAGTACTCCCCACTGGAAAAACATCCCTATGTCATTGTTAAGGCTTTGAAAAACTTCAGATTTTATATCTTACATTCTCATACAACTATTTTTGTTCCTCAGATCCTCGTGAAGAGTATCCTCACCTAGAAGGAGATTGGATGTAATAAAAGGGGATTCTGGATAGTGAAGGTGCAATAATATGATTCGTACATTAAACCCACTAACCTAGTTAGGGGAAAGGGTTTAGCGAAAATGATTGCAAAAAGTAAACCTGCTGAAGAGGAACACCTACCTTTAGTTCTTTTCACCAGCACAATAGATGAATGGTTTTTTGATGTGTCATATTTCTTAACCTATGGTGATTTCCCTTCACATTTTCCATCCAAAGAAAAAATGAATTTAAATCTTAAAGCTAATAAATATGTCCTCTTGGAAGGAAATCTATATAAGAAGGGTGTGGACAATACTTTTTTGAGATGTGTTGATAAGGAGCAATAGAAGAAGTTATTGAAAGTTTTTCATAATGAAGCATGTGGTGGTCACTTCTCAGCTTCTGTAATAGCTTTCAAAATTCCACGCAAAGATTTTATTCACCAAGAATGTTCAAGGATTCCTAAAAATGGGTGTCAAAGTGTGAAAAGTGTTCAATGTTTACCAGCACACCTCATCTTGCAGCTCTACCTTTGAAGCTACTGGTAATAGATGAACCCTTCCAACAATGGGGCCTAAATTTTATTGGCTTGAATAATCCCATCTCTAGTGTTGGAAACACACACATCTTAACCACTACAGATTACTTTACCAGATGAGTGGAGGCTATTCCAGTGAACCATACTTCTTCAAAGGTAGTATGTAGCTTCTTGAAGGAAAATATTTTCGTGAGATTCGGTGTTCCCAAAAATATTGTTGTTGATAATGCCCATTCTTTTTCATTTGTTGAGATTATAGTTTCTATTATGATTATGGTGTTTGCCTAGCACATTCATCTAATTATTATCCACAAGGAAGTGGAAAAGTTGAGTCTAGTAATTAAAATTTGATTTCTATCATCAAAAATCTGGTGGATGAAAATCAAAGGGGGTGGAATAAGAAGTTGTATGATGCTTTGTGGACTGATCAAGTAACATGTAAAAGATCTATTCCTATGTCCCCCTTTCAACTAGTTTATGGCATTGATAGCACTTTACCAATGCTTGTGGAGCTCTCAGTGCTTAATTTGTAGAAGGCCATAGAAGATGAACATATTTAGTCTACAATTGAAAAGTGAATTATGTATTTGAACAAGTTGGAAGAACAGAGAGACATAGTGGTAGAAAAAATTGCAATACATCAATAGATGGTGAAGATAATTCTTGACAAAAGAGATAGGCAAAGAAATTTTATAGTTGGTGATGTTTTTTCTCCTCTAGGATAGGAGAAGGGAGACAAAGGGAGCACACAAAAAATTTCATTATTTATGGAAGGGTCCTTTTCAAATCAGGAAAATAATTGGTGACAACACTTTTTTTCTGGATTATCCAAATGGTACTGCTCTACCTCTTTCCTACAATGGGAAATATCTAAAGCCATTTGATTGAAGTTCTTCCTGGGTTCACCTTTGTACATAGCCTTTTGGTTTCTATTTTGTTTGGTTTGTTTTTATTTGTTTATGTTTCCCATGAATAAGGCTCTATGTTGGGTTTTTATTGGATTCTCTACGTCCTATTAGTCCTTGTCCCCATTCAGAGCCAATGTTATCCATAACATATAGACTACTATTAGCAATTTTAAAACTCCCCTCCCTAAGCCTTTTGGCTCTTTTACTTCATCCTTTTTCAATGCCTCCTTGTTCATTCCTTTTGATAATTTCTCAAAGTCGCAGGTTGTGTGTTTTTCCTAACCTTTGTCTCTAGTCCTTCAAGTTTCATAACCTTTTCATGGAGTTCTAAATTTTCAACAATTCCCAATTGTCCTATGTGGTTCCCTTTGTTTATTTGGAATCCTTCATTGGTTTTCTTTGAAGTCAGTGAGTCGGAGGTTCTCAAAACTTTAAAACTCTCAACTTTGGTTCTAAGGTTCTAAGTTTTTGTTACTGCACAACATTGTGGACTTTTCATGGTTTCCAAGGCACCACCACCTCATTAAACAATATGTATGGACTAACCTTGAGTTGTGTTTTCAGGGCTTTTCAAAAAACATGTAGTTTTAATGGCTATCTTTTCAAGGAATCAAATTGAATGCCACATTAATTGCATTTCCTATCAAATAACGACATAAGATGGGTGGTGAAGTATTCATTAAGTCATTCGGCCTGAATTCTTATTCTTTGCTAATATTTCTCAAAGTACAAGCTTTCTTCCTTCACAGAATTGCGTTCATACAGAGTGGAATTCAAAATCACTGGTCTAGAGTGAGGGATACTGAAATTGGGCACCTCAATTTGGAGTTTTGGGTGCACCTGGAGCAAGATAGCAGAACAGCACTAGGAGATAAAAATTTTAACAGTGGTTTGGTGTGTGTAGGAGGTATTCCTAAAGTTGTGCAAAGTGTTGACCTGGTGATTGTGTGTGCAAGGCGCTACATTCTAGAGACTCGAGAGATTAGAGCTATGGACATGTCTGTCATTGCGAGAATCACTCTTGAGGCCATTTTTCGTGCATTGAGTATTGTAAAAAGGGAAATTGTAGAAGGAATATATGTAGTTGTTGGTGATGGTTTTTCTAGAATGAATGAAGAATGGTGTAGAAATTCCATTGCAAAGAATTGGTTGAAGTCTGAGAAAAAGGGTAATTCTTAGTTGCCCTCAAAACTTAAAAGGGTTCATTTTCAAGATGAAATTTCAGATGCTATCACCTTGTTGCATCATGTAGTTGTAAATTCCTATTTAGATTCTTTTGAATTTTAGATGTTTTATTTTATTTTGGTGATTTGTAGTGAAGATAAATTCATTGACTGGGCTAAGATTATTTTTTATCATTTAA
Organism: Sequoia sempervirens; assembly: GCA_007258455.2. Classification (NCBI taxonomy): domain Eukaryota; kingdom Viridiplantae; phylum Streptophyta; class Pinopsida; order Cupressales; family Cupressaceae; genus Sequoia; species Sequoia sempervirens. The sequence goes on along the minus strand of VDFB02086852.1, from coordinate 24,923 downwards.
ATGAGAAATTGGTAAACTTTTAGCAAATTGTTGCCTTACACAGGTGCTCATACCTAGTTTACATTTTAGCCAATCAAGAGGTTGTCTGGGTTGGATTGGAACTGCAAGGGTCTCCAATGCCAAACACACCTGTGTATAAAAGCTTTCCACAGCTCACTAAGCAGGTTGGAATGAAAGATTTCTATCGCATCAATGATGCATTCTTAATGGATATTGTAAGGTGACTTGATGGAAACCCTGAGCTTTAGGTTTCACCGGAGGTGACTGCTTTCATAATGAAATTTGGAAACTTTTACATTCAGTTCAATAGATTCACTTATCTCAAAATTGGGAGTTTTGAGAAGGCTCCATTGAGGTTACCCTAGTATCCAAGTGATTTTCTTATCTTTCTTGAAGTCTGTTGGTAGATGGTTGTGGTGGATGCTAAATATTCAAAACATGGGAAAGAGAGGGTATGTGTTTCCACTGTCCATACTTTTATTTTCTTGTAAAAGTAATAATATTGCTAAGGGTGTGGAGAAAATCCTAGATGAGTTTAATTTTCAATATTTTCCTATGAGAGCCCATTTTGATAGCAAGGGTTATGTTAGGCAAAATTTGTATGGAGCTGGCAACTATGAACATTGCCCTGATATTGAGGATTTTTGGGAATATTGTATAGAGAAGGTTAGGTGCATAGGAGAATTTTTATGATATTTACTTTAAGGAAGATACAGGCCTTTGGTATCTCCTTTAATATTCAAGAAGATGTGGAGGAAGATTATGTGATCATTGATCCCAAATATCAACCACTTGCTACTAAACCCTTGTACAAAATTAATTAGTCAAAAGATGAAGTCTCATTTATTCCCGTCTACTTTCAATTGGAGGTGTTAATGATCAAGGAAATAAGTTCATTTCCCCTCCTAACCAAAACTTGCAAATCTTTACCAACCCTATTCCAAAATAGGATGTTTCATTCATCAAAGAAACGAAAAAGAATGATGTGATGAATGTTGAGACAAATGATGAAAACATGGATATTGTTGAACAATATCCTATGGATACTAACGAACAATGTCCTTTGGATGATATGGTTGGATTGATTGAAATTCAACCTCATAAGGGCCAAACTAAAAATCCTCTTGACATTGCTTTCTCTTCACAAGATATACTAAAAACATGCACCCAATGGTCCTCTTTGCATAGTTGACCGAATCTATGATAAGCCCACTACTGGGATATTAATTAATCCCATCTGTGGAGAGAATGTGATTACCGAGGAATTCTTACTTGTGCATGAACTCTATCAAGAAACATGTATGGTATTAAAATGAAAGCATGGATAAATATGTACAATGTTTTCACTTGCCCTACAATGGGATCCATCACCGTTCCTTTAACTATTGGACCAAAACAATTAGATGTATCATTCTCCATCATCTCAATGTTGGACCAATTTCATGTGAAGCTTGGTTATCCATGGCTACACTCCATGGAATTCATACCATTGATTGTGCATAAATGCTTAAATTTTTCCTTCGATAATGAAATATTTACTGTGCATCATAGTGGCTTTAATCCTCTGTCTTCCCGTGGGAACTTTTCCTTAGATTTATTTTGGCCTAAGCCTATGGAGCCTATTAAGCCTTGTGAGGAATTCTTTTTCAAATCCTACCAAAAATTTAAGGAAAAATGTATAGCAAAACTATCCCTTAAAAACATGCCTCAACCCACAACTAGGCCTCTTATCCCTAATGAAGCTATGATTGAACCTAAAGACACAACGCATATCCAACAACAACCTATAACAACTCCTAAGACTTCTTAAAAATGAACAAGAGATAACAAAAATAATCCTTCCACACCTCCTAAGATAAAGCAAGTTTGCAAAGCTAAAGAGAAAGTTGTTGAACACCCTCCCATGGTTCCTTCCATTCCTCCCCTTAGGGAAGAAAAGAAACCTATGCTTGATAGACCCGATCCTACACAAGATAACTTGAAAACCAAACTAAAAGAAACTAAAATGATAGAGAGCATAGGCATAGATGTCATGCTCTTGTGCGAAGGTTAGATGAAGAAAACAACAAAGACAATCAACATCCAAACTTGACTGAAAAAATGCACAATGAGTTTGCCTCGCCACAACAAAAATATCCTATACCACAACTGCAACAGGAGCTAAAACCTTCTTTGGAAATTATCATTAAACCTCCCATTGTGATTAACTTGGATGATGATGATGAGGTTACTAAAATTGATGAAGTGCATAATGACTTGAATACACTATTTTCCTCTTCTATGAGCTTAAATGATAATTCTCCTAAGAAGAGCATTGAACTTAGTAATGACCCTATTTAGGCACTTGCTATTGTCCCTTTAGCTAGTTGCCTTCCTTCTATATATGATGAACATGATTGGGATACATAAAACCTGCTAATAGGTTGAATCACATGGGCCTTACTAGTCTTTCCCTTGTTTTCTTTTTCATGTTCTTGTGTACGATTGCATGTGTTGAATGTGATCCCCCATACTATCCAGTTTGATGTACCTCTCTCTTTGTGACATTCCTCTATTTGTACCTACATTCTTCTCTATGTCATGAATCTTTTATCTTTCCATTTGTCTTGTGTTTTCCTTTTTGGGATGACACAAGGCATCGAGACATTTAGGTCTCTTCCATGTTGACTTGAAAGGCTTTTTCTTTGTTTTCTCTCTTTGTGTCATTCTTCCTGTTCCATAAGTATTTGAGGAATGATGATAGTTCTGAGCTCTATAAAAATATTGTAGAAAAGGAATACTGACCCCAAATCTGTGGATTCCTTGTGTGATTTTGGGGTAACTCCCTTTTTCATTGGCATTATTCTTTTGCAACCCATGTTTCATTGTGTAGTCTTCTTACTTCATGTGATGTGTCTCTCACTTTGTGGTGACATTGGGTGTGATTTCCTTCAAGAGCGTGATCTTTCTTAGCATATTTTCATTCCTCTTAGTGGCTTGATGTGACACATTGCATCACCTAAGTTGTGAATCTTCTATTCTTTGATTGGTCCTCTCTTGGAGACATTAGGCACAATGCTCCCTAATTTAAGACCTTACATGAACTAAGAAAACTCCTTTGAATGCACCTTACACTATTTTTCATTTGCAATAACTATTATATGGCCACCTTGCATAAGACACTTTGCTTGCTTATGGTGCCATCTTGTTTGTTCATGGGCGTCAAGCATATGAAGCTTTGCTTTCCTCATGGAGCTAAAAGTTAATTTTTGTGTGGTGCCTTATCAAATTTATCATGAGGTATAACCTTGGTATGGTTACCATATGGGAGCTAAACTTAGGTGTGTCTTTCCCATAGCCACTTTCTTGTGTGTAAACACATACTACCGCATGTGTATGTGTCTTGCTAGGGGCTCACCTAGTGGATATCAAATTCAACTAGCCCTTGTGAGCATGTATTATTTGCATAGTGGACATCATGTTCCCCTTGTAAACTTTTCTTGGAAAAACAGCCTAGCTCTGATCCATAAACACATGGGACAAATGGTTGAAGCTTGATCCATCCCTTCTTCTTCTTCTTCTTTTTTTAATTTATTTGGTAGTGTATACTTGTGCCTTGACGTTACTTCATATATTATTTTCCATGTGTGTGCGTTTGCACCTATATTGGTCTATTATAGGATCTTGATCTTGGGGGCTTGGCCATGTCCTTTAATCATTGTCATCCTATGTCACTCGTATCAATACACTTGGACCCCTCTTAATGTGAGTTTTTCTACTTTAGTGTGTTTGAATCAAGTTCCTCCTCTCACTAAAGTGGGGGCTAAATCTAATGATGTAAAATGTATCCTCTTACATTTTCACACTTGTTTAGGCCCTCCCCATTAACTTGAGCATAATTTTTCCTTGATTTAGTGTTTTAATGTGTTTAACAAGTTCACATTAGGTCTTGGGACCTTGTAAACTAAATGAACTTAATTTTGCCTTATTTAGGGTGTTGTAAAGTGTACCTTTACACTTTCACCCTAATCTAGGGCTTCATTAATAAATTGGACTTCTTTATCCCTTATTTTGCCTTATTTTACATCCACAAGCCTTGATTAATGCATCTTTCCAAGATTAATCTCAACATTTACTAATATTCAATCATAATTCATGTGTTTTTGGATTGTATGGCCCATATTTAGTGATCTAGGCCTCATACACCACCTTGGGCATATGGGTCCCACCTAAGTTTTGGAGTCCCAATCTGAATTTCACATTAAACTAAGCATTTCTTGAGAAATGTGTCCCAAATCCTAGGCCAATGGGACTCATACGCCACTTTTGGCATATGAGTATCATGTGGCCTAAACCTAAATTAAATTCAAATTCTTGACATCATTTATTCTCCTAGATCTAATGTTAGCTTGTAGTGTTTTAACTTTGGGAAATTTGGCATAAACAAGAATAAGTACATGATTATTTCACTCATTTTCACATAATACTTCCATGAGAGAATTCCTCGTAGAAAATTTGATTTCACAAGAGCATTCAAGAGTATTCAAGAACATTAAAGAGCTGATTATCAAGTGTTTTAGAGCATTATTCAAGTATCAAGCATCATGTTTGTTTTTGAGCTAACATTTGTGACGTAGGCTTTCATGATTCAGGCAAGCATTCAAATCAACATCTGTATCATTTAAGCAAGAGTCAAGATCTATGTCCTTTGGAGTCATTTCATACATGTTTGTAGTACTTTATTTCTAAGGTTTGATGAGTTGCAACATATCATTTTGTTCATTTATCATTCCTCTTTTCCACTTCATTTATTTCAAGGTTTGATTACCTAAATGAGATTTGACCAAGGAAAACCCCTTTCTAGTAATAAATCAACATTTTTTCCCTCTCTTTAGTGTGTGATTTGTAGACCTAGATTGAAGAGCAAGGTTGGAAGAAGTTGTCAAGGTTACAAGCTTGTCAAATTTGTCACCTTTCTTACAAAATCACTAAAAGGTGTAGTAACAAAAAAAGTATCCCTTTTCCTTACTTAATTTGGGAATAATTGTCATTGAATTAACCTAATTTTGCCTAGGTCTAGTGTTGTAATGTATTGTATAGATTCACATTTACCTTGGGCCCCTTTTTAATAAAATTTACCTAATTTCTACCCTCTTTTAGTTGTTATAAAGTGTTGTAACACATTTTCACACTTATCTAGGTTCTTAATTAATTGTGGTTAATTATAGTTAATCATCCCCTTTAATTCAAATTTAAGCCTTATTTATGACACCTATGGAGTATCTATCCCAAAACCCATAATTCAAATTGCATAACATTTAATTGGGAAAATTTGAGGTCCTAGAAATTGGCGCTAGGACCTATTCACCCTAGATGATGAATAGGTCCTCCCTCTATAGGACCCCCCTTTCTTTGCAAATTCTACATGGGTTTTTAATGTAATTTCACCCCCTAAAGGCAAGGTCCTAGGATCTTGTTCCAGGACCCATTCTCCTTAGGTGGCGAATGGGTCCTCCCTTAATAAGGACCCCCTTTTTGAATTTCATTCTGGTGGGATTTTAATAACATTTGTTTCCAAATCTGGTGTGGGCTTGAATTATTTGAATTTCAAGGTTAATCTATAAATTTAGTATAACTATGGGGTTAATTCACATTGTTCTATCCTAGATCTTCATGAGCACTCAAGAGTACATTCATAAGAGAATTATAGAGTTTACAATCTAACAATTCAAAGGAATTTCAAGGTAAATTTGTGGAGTCCTATTGTAGCAATTCAAGATCATTTCATCATGTCAAAGGCATGGTGCATTTATGTACGTTTTTGAGCTAAGATGGTTGATGTAGCATTGAAGATAATTCTTGCAAGCATTGTCTCACATCCTATTTGAGATCAAAATCTACATTATTCATGGCCACTTCATGTTAGATTGCATATTTATACTCTAAGACATCTTCCAAGGTATCATCAATTACATATTTCGTGTATCATGCTTCAATTTCATTCTTTCATCATTTGGTTTAATTACCTAAAATGGGTTTGACCAAGGAAAACCCCTATACACTTTTTGGATACACTTTGTTTGCATTTTTTAAGTCTTTCATACATTGGATAAAAGTATTGTTCGTCTTTGGATATACATTGTTTATATTTTTGAAGCATTGCATAAGATGGTTAGAAGTACTTTTAATTTTTGGTAAAACAATGTTAGTGTCTTACCTTTATAAGCATGCTAAGAAAAATTTCAACTCTCCCCATTCTAAGAATGCTTTAGTGAAAGACAATACAATGGTGGATAATCATGACAATCAAATTTGGTCTTCCCCTAATATCTCTCCTATTTGTGACGAAGATATTTTGGTGTTAGAAGATCAAACCAATGAGATTTATGAGAGTCCTATTTGTCTCTCTTCCCCTACCTCTCCTACTAGGGAAAACATTGTTAGATACAAGGATGAGACCATTGACACATCCCCTAATACTACTTTGCCTATTGTTCCTCTTTTTGAGAATGATTTGATACAAGATAAACAAAACAATACAACCATTGATAACTCCCTTAATTGTGATGAAGTTATTTTAGAAGAACCAAATAATGAATGTGATAAACATCTAGCTTGTAGCTCTCCTAAAAACTCTCATAGTAGGTAGGATATCATGGTGGAAGAAAATGAGAACATTGATAATAGTAATTCCTTAGATGAAGATGATGAAGTGACATTACACTCCCCTTCACTATGAGATCATGAAAATGAGGATAAGTCTTTTGAGGTTATGCGCATTAAATATCCCTTGAAGTACTCTCCTAAGCCTAAACCTATCATTTATCCACCCTCACAAAAACCACAAGTTCAAAATAAATTCATGCTTATCTTAGAACCACCTAAAAGGAAAGTTGATAATGATAATTTTTTGTAGCAACTGAGTTTCAATACCATTTCTCATACATATAACATGAGGAATAATCCACAACCAAGACAAACAACTCAAACATCTCTCCCATTGCCTAACTGTATCTTTCCTGACCCTCCTTGTTTGCCTTTAAAAAGCGAAAACGAGTATGATCCTCTTGAAAAAATTAAGAATACTCCTGCTAAGATATCCCTATAGGATGTTTTTCAAACGTCCCCTCATTATCATAACATGATTCAAAGTGTTTTACAACAAGTCCCTACTGTTCCCAATGTGTAATCAAATGATGTAGTAGCCCAAATTCAAGCTATAATTCTGGCCAAATTAGACATTACTTTTTGTCAAGATGAGTTACCTTCATTAGAAGAACAAAAAAAATGAAGCTTTCAATGTCATAGTTTATCTTAATCGAATTGCAATAAAGATAACTCTTGTTGACAATGGTTCGGCCAGGCTAAATGTGTGTCGTGTGAGATTTTTGGAAAAGATCAAAATGACTAGAAGTGATATTATACCCGATTATTTATCTATCTGTGGATTTGATAATATAGGAAAACAACCGCTTGGAGTCATCACATTACCTATTATAGTTGGAAAGGTTACCTTGCAAACTCTAATCCATGTTTTGCCTCATGATCTTTGATATAATCTTCTTTTAGGTAGACCTTGGATTCATTCTACTCTTCATTATAAGATGAAGTAGATCTATGAAAACAAATTTTACACACTCAATGCCAATCTTGCACCTAAAAGTTGTCTAATTGCTGAGAAAGAAGGATAAGATCCTTTGGAAGCATTGTATCCACCTGAAAAAGTGGAAGTCAAGAAAGAAGAACACAATAAAAAGATTTTTGGAGTCACTAAATTGTTAGAATATGATTGGGGTTCCTTATATTCCACACCAAAATTCATGGGCGAATATAAGATCACAAACAAAGAGTCTTAAAATGGAAAATAAAAAGTGGTTATTTCAACACAAAATTTCAAAGCATCCACCTCAACTACTTTAGAAGATCAATTAAATTACACAACAAACTTTGATGAAGTTGATTATGAACAACCATTGAATTCTAAATAAATGTAAAAACTTTATGGAAGAGGTTGTGAACTTATGAGACAACTTGGTTATAGTGGAAAAGGATGTGGTGCTAGAGAACAAGGTATTCATGTCCCTATAGAGCCTAACACACGAGAAACAACTCATGGTCTTGCCTATTGTCCTTTGATATAAATAAAAGCATCAAAAAGGCCTTTACTTAATATCAACACTCTTACAAAGGATTCTTCGAAGCCAAATTTAACGTTAGTGCATCCTAAATTGAAAGACACTAGTGGTCTTGGTTATTATCCTTTGAAAGAAACAAAAGAAATAAAGAAGTCTTTTCTTAACATTAATTTCATCACACAAGGAAATCCCATAACATGTCTTAGTAACTATTTTATTTCATTATATTTTACACCCTCCTTTCAATGAGAGAACAAAATCTTGCAATCTAAAGATTCTTGTGTAAGTATGATGCCTAATACTACGTTAGAAATATCTTTGTCATAAAATAAAAGAACATTCTCTACTGTAGATCAAGAGAGTATCTTGTCGAGACTCCTCCAAGATCGTTTGATATCTCTCCCTTTGAGTCTAGCATGAAATAAATTTTACTACTAGAGTTCATTTTGTGAATATCATAGAATTCATGGTCATTCTACTAATGAATGTAAGACTTTGGGTAACAAAATTCAACATCCTGGTGCTCTTCCTTGTGTTGCAACACCTAGTTCCTCTAATTGATATTGATTTTCATCAATCATCTTGCCTCACCCTTATCCCACACTTAGTGGGGGCAAGGCATTAGGTAGCTTTGTCCTTGTATGTCACTTGTTGTTGTCTCTTTTGGCTAGTTGACTGCCTTCCATGTATATATAAGCGCAAGCTTTGGATGTGGACAACATGCCTTAAGTTAGCTTGCATGTGACATACTTTTATTTCTAGATTTTTCATTCTATTTTTGTGGGAAAACCTTCCTTCCTTATCCATGACATAGCTTTATTTCAAAAACATATGACTTGGCATAGGGTTTTTCGATGAAAGCTCTCATGTCTTAGGAGAGGCCACTGGCTACTTTAAAGAAATTTCTCATAGTAATGGTGTTAGAAACTACTTTAAAGTGGGGGCATATATCAACTACATTTTTTGGCATATTTGATGGCATGATTTTTCTTTCTTCTTGTGACATTTCATTTTCTTGGTGTCATTGGGGTTTATGTCCTCCAAGAGTGTATGATCTCCCTTCGTGGCATGATGTGAATAAGGAATCCCATTAGTGATGATCTAACCTTGACTTGTCCTCTCTTGGAGACATTAGGCACAATTCTCCCTAAGAAGAACACCTGACATGAAGAAAGAAAAATCCCCTTTAACAAAATTTTACATGACATTCAAAAGCATTTACAAAAAGCATTACATTGTGGTGCCTTATCAAAGTTGTTAGGAGGATAATGTCGGTATGGTATGAGAGGCTAATATCATTCTCTCATTTTCCACCTCGTTGGAATAACTCACCTAGTGGATAAACTGAGGTGCCACTACCCTAGAGTGAGTAGCATATGTTACAAATAAGCAGCCTTGTTCCACATTGCGTTGGAACGGTTGTGCTTGATCCTTTTTATTTTTATTTTTATTTTGGACTTTGACAAGGTATGACCATGTATCTTTGTCATTTTTGCACACTTAATTGTCTTGAATGTCTACTTTAGTCTAAGTTTGACATGGGTTCATCCTCTCACTAAAGTGGGGGAAAAATGTAGTAACAAAAAAATAATCCCTTTTCCTTACTTGATTTGGGAATATTTGTCATTGAATTAACCTAATTTTGTCTAGGTCTAATGTTGTAATGTGTTGTAAAAATTCACATTGACCTTGGACCCCTTTTTAATAATATGTACCTAATTTGTACCCTATTTAAGGTGTTGTAACAAACTTTCACACTTATCTAGGGTCCTCTTAATTAATTGTGGTTTATTAGAGTTGATTAACCCCTTTAATTCAAATTCAAGCCTTATTTGTAACACCTCCCAAGGGTCTATCCCAAAACCCATAATTCAAATTACATAACATTTAATTGGGAAAATTTGAGGTCCTAGAAATTGGTGCTAGGGCCCATTCGCCCTAGGTGGTGAATGGGTCCTCCCTCTATAGGACCCCCTTTCTTTGCAAATTCTACATGGATTTTTTATGTAATTTCACCCCTCGAAGGTAGAGTCCTAGGAACTTGTGCCAAGACCCATTTTCCCTAGGCGGTGAATGGGTCTTCCCTTAATAAGAACCCCCTTTTTGAATTTGATTCTAGTGGGATTTTAATAACATTCATTTCCAGATTTGGTGTTAGCTTGAATTATTTGAATTTTGAATTAATCTCTAAATTTGTTAGAACACAACGATCTATTGAGAGGTTGTGAATTAGTAGATATTAAAAAATTTATACTTGAAAACCTATTTGAATTTTCAACCTTACAACCCAAATGTGTAGATTAAAAATATAAATTAATATAACAATCACATGCATGTGAAACCATAACTTACAACACCAAATATACATGGAAAATCCAAGATGAAAAAAACCACAATGACTACTACTCAAATCCAACGTCACAAATAAAATCTCTATTACAATTTTTAGGGATACAACCCAAGGAAGCTTCAACTCCCTAATTTAGAAGCTACAACTTCAAGGATGCTATAACACCCTATTTTAGGAGCTACAACTCCAAGGAGACTATAATCACCTATTTTTAACTAAAACTCAATTCAATGAGGCTACAACCTCAACATAATTACAAGTTCATATATGCATACAATTAGGTTCTACTCAACCTAAAAAATGTATCATTATATTCAATGAATTGTTGAACACCCTAAAACTTACACTACCATTGTTGAAGTTGCACTCTCAGCAATACATCACCTCTGAATGCAAAACCTAGATGATAATTTGTGTTGTGTCTAGGTTACACACATATGTGCATTCATTATTTGCACTCGTAGCTCTCTCTCTTCCACTTCTTGCAGATTACCACACTTGGACAATTAAGTGATTGTCTTCTTTTTCTTCTCTCAACTGATCTACAATCTCTACCTCGATATTCACACACTCATTTGGATCTCTCAAATATTTTTCTAGGGTTTCCTTCGCTTGCAAACATCACCAGCAAGCTACCTATACATCGAGATACACGCCATCATCTAGCTCATCATAAAGGTGTCTAATAGGGATTTATCAGGTATCACCATATCCTGCATCAAGTCACCCAGCATTTAATTTTGTTATAGAGAATTTTCCCTCATTTTCTCTATCAAACCTGAAGAATTTGATTATGCATTCAATGCATTCTTCAATCCATTCCATCTGATTTGATCTTGATCACCTCTATAATCTGTGCCACCATCTTGAAGATAAAATATTCATTTACATTGGTCGCTAGTGTAGTTGGACCAATTAATTTCTTCCTTTATGTCAATTTACAGTCTAAACCCTCATTCACACTGTCATAGCCATTGTAGATTCCTATCTTTGAATTTTGGTCATTGATCCTCCTCTTTCACACCCTAATACTAAAATCCTCTATTCATTTCCATGCCTTTAAACCCTGAATGTTGGATAAGTAGTCATTCAAATATCCATCATCAATCTTGGGGGTATTCACTTAACATCATGTCACTCTATCAAAGAGACCTTGTTCAAGGTCCTAGCAATACCATATTGTCTCAGCAATGGGCAGGTCATCGGGTTGTTAAGGAGACATCCTTCAATGTCCTACTGACACCACTCTGTCACACTGATGAAGACCCTCAATGACATCCCATGTCCACCTCATCGCCACGTCACAAAATCAATGTGAGTTGGTATGTCGAGCAACCACTCTTTGCCACCTGTTCTTCTTCATCACAATCTATCATCATCACCATCTTGTCAGGTCCCACCAAATACATTATGGCCACTATCAGATATTCCTCATTCAATCTCAACCATTCATTGCATATGTCATCTTGTGCAACCTTCATAGGTTGCACCTTCTTCATCAATGGTTGTTATTCATCCATTGTAGATTAATCTCCACTGCTCCCCCCAGACCCTAAAGGACTTAGCTGGGACCCACCAAAAACTCAGCAAGGTTGGTGGGCACCGTCTAATCTCCAAGGCTTGATCGCCACTGTTGATCAAGCAACATCACACTGTCAGAGGAACTTCAAATTCCTTAACCAATTCATGGATTTCTTAAATTTATTAACTCCCCAATCCACCGATCACACACTAAATATTTGCTCGAATGGTAAATGCAAGGTGAAGGGGTTGATTCCCCAAATGACTTCAAAGGCTTAAGTAGTAACTTAAGCTAACTGCAACCTACTACAACCAGTCAGCTTTGAAATAGAACATTTTGATGACACCATGACTGCAACCCTAGGGATTAACCACTATTATCCATAACATATAGACTAGTATCAGCAATTTTAAACCTCCCCTTCCTAATCCTTTCGGCTCTTTTACTTCATCCTTTTTCAATGCCTTGTTGTTCATTCCTTTTGATAATTGCTCAAAGTCATGGATTGTGTATTTTTCCTAACCTTAGCCGCTAGTTCTTCAAGTTTCATAAACTTTTTGTGGAGTTCTAAATTTTCAAAACTTCCCGATTGTCTGACTTGGTTCCCTTTGTTGAGTTGCAAGCCTTCGTTGGTTGTCTTTGAAGTTGGTGAGTCAAAGGTTCTCAAAACTTTGAAACTCTCAAATTTGGTTCTAAGGTTCGAATTTTTTGCAACCATGTAACATTGTGGAATTTCCATGGTTTCCAAGGTGTCACCACCTCATTAAATAATATATACAAACTAACCTTCAGTTGTGTTTGTAGGGTTTTTCAAAAAACATGCAGTTTTAAAGGCTATTTTTTTGAGGAATTAAATTGAATGTCGCATTAATTGCACGTCCTATCAAGTAACAACATAAGATGGGTGGAAAATTATTCATTAAATCATTTAGCCTCCATTCTTATTCTTTGCTAATATTTCTCAAAGTACAAGCTTTCTTCCTTCGTGACATTGCGCTCATGTAGAGTGGAATTCAAAATCACTAGTCTAGAGTGAGGGATGGATACTAAAATTGGGCACTTCAATTTGGGGGAGTTTTGGGTACACCTAGAGAAAGATAGTAGAACACCACTAGAAGACAAAATTTCTAAAAGTGGTTTGGCACATGCAGCAGGTGTCCTTGAAGCTGTGTAAAGCGTTGACCTAGTGATTGCATGTATAAGGGGCTACATTCAAGAGACTCGGGAGATTGGAGCTATGGATGGGAATGTCATTGCGAGAATCACTCTTGAAGTCATTTCTCGTGCATTGAGTATTCCAAAAAGGGATACTATAGAAGAAATGTTTGTATTTGTTGGTGATGAGTTTTTCAAAATCAATGAAGAATGGTGCAAAAATTACATTGCAAAGAATTGGTTGAATTCTAGGAAAAAGGTAAGTTTCAGTTGCCCTCAAAACTTAAAAGTGTCCATTTCAAAGATGAAATTTTAGATGTTATCACCTTGTTGCATCGTGTAGTTGAAAAATCCTATTCAGAATCTTTTGAATTTTGGATATGTCATTTTATTCTGGTGATTTGTAGTGAACATAAATTCATTGGCTAGATTGAGATTATTTGTTATCATTTAAATGAGCAATTGGTAAACTTTCGGCAAACTATTGCCTTCCACATGTGCCCATACCTATTTTACATTTTAGCTATTCAAGAGGTTGTCTAACTAGGATTGAAACCGCAAGGGTCTCCAATGCTAGATATGCCTATGAATAAAATCTTGCCACATCTCACTAAGCAGGTTGGAATGAAGGATTTTTGTCGTGTGAATGACAAATTATTAATGGAGATTGTATGGAGACTTGATGGAAGCCCCGAGCTTCAGGTTTCACCTGAGGCAACTACTCTGATAATGAAATTTGGAAGCTTTTACCTTCAGTTCAGTAGATTCACTTATCTCATAATTGGGGGTTTTGAGAAGGCTCCATTGAGGTTACCCTGGTATCCAAATGATTTTCTTGTCTTTCTTGAAGTTGGCTGGCAGATGGTTATGGTGGATGTAAAATATTCAAAACATGGGAAAGAAAGGGTATGTGTTTCCACTGTTCATACCTTCATTTTCTTGTAAAAGTAATAGTATTGCTAAGGGTGTGGATAAAACCCTGAATGAGTTTAATTTTTTTAGTATTTGTTGGTGAGAGCCCATTTTGATAGCAAGGGTTATGTTAAGAAAAATTTGTATGGAGTTGGTAGCTATGAGAATTGCCCTGATATTAAGGATGTTTGGGAAGATTGTACAGATGAAGGTGAGGTGCATAGGAGAAGTTTTATGAGATTTACTTTAAGGAAAACACAGGCCTTTGGTATCTCCTTTAATATTCTAGAAGATGTCAGGGAAGATTCGGTGATAATTGATCCTGAATATTAGCCACTTGCTACTAAACCCTTATTAAAAATTAATTGGTCAGAAGATGAAGTCTTTGATTTAGTGGTTCTCTCTGCTCCTATTTTAAGAACTTTAGATTGGTTGAATGGGAAGTGGTAGAAAATTGTAGGTTTCCCTAAGGAGCAAAAAGCTTCACAAAGGAAGGAGCAAGGGACTATACAGACCTTTGGTGTGAACATATTGGCTAGAAAGAAAACAATTAGGTCATTTGACACTAGTTCACAGTTGGGAGGAGATTGCAAGAAGCCAAAGGACACAACAGCCAAGCTAAAATCAATTTGTGCACAAGATAGTGTGTCCCCATCAGCGCCTAAGAAAAGAACTAGTCGAAAGAAACCGATCGCTATAGACTCCAAGGGAATTTTACAACAAATAGTTGAAGATAATTATTTTTCTTCTTTCTTTGAAGTTCCTCATTCTCTAATACGAGATACTTTAGTTTATGTTCAGTCAATTGAGAGAATGCAGAATGTGAGTGTTGAAAGCAGAGACACTGGGCTCATAACTTCTTCTCCAACATGGTTGAAGAAAGTTATGGAGAAGAAGAGGAAAAATATTCCTACCATGATGGTTGAGGTAGATATATTTTCTATGCTTTTACAAGGTCTCCTAAAAACAATTAGGCTAAAAGGATGTCACGACTGGTTGTTGATCCCACTTCTAGGCATCAACTGTTTGAGATCGTCAATCTTGTAAAGGACCTAAATGGAAATGAGATTACAGATGCCAACTACAAGGTTTATCACATTGACATGGAGCCATCTACTTTTCAAGGTGATGTCTATCACGCTAATTACTCTATTAATGATTAATTAAAAGATAAAAAGAATAGAAAAAGGAGAACCTTCAATTGCAATCTCAAAATATTTCTTTAAGAAATTTTATTTCATCAATTGTGACTCTGGTCCCTAAGGAAGCCTCAAGATCAAATATTCAAGGTATTGATTCTGACATTGTGCAAAAGGTCAAGAAAAATTTGGGTTATGCTAAAGCTACCAATGGGTGGATAAAAGGGCTTTTCCAAGATGGCTTGTTCTACATTCGTAAATTTTACCAATTTTACGTTAATGTATCTAACAAGAGAAAGGAACTAGTAATTGAACTCTAGTAGATAAGAAGGGAACATAGTAACACATTTGTGCTTTCTAGAGAAATTGTTGAATTGATCTCCATGGACCCCCTTTTGTTGATTAAAGAAAAATTGGTAAACGATCCCAAATAAATTGATCCTAATTGGTTTGAATCCTTGGATTGTAAACTATCAATATATGAAGATTATATCAAGGAAATCAATAAAGTGTTAGAATTTTTTTTTGATATATTAGTGACAGCTAAGGAGAATTTCAATGCCCTCGAAGTAGAACTCACAGATGGGTTTGATGAGGTCTTTAAGGAGATAGGAAATCCAAAGATAGCCATAGAAAACCCATTCAGAAAGTTGAGTAATTTGTAGATCTATATGAGTACGTTCAAAAGTGAAAGTGATGGTATCTATAAAAAAATTGTTGAGTCAGATCATGCACTTTCAAGATGGATAACAAGACTACAAATCACCACAACTCAAAGAATTAAAAACATCACTACAATTGTCACCAAGTAGTGAGAATACAAGAAAATGGTAAAGGTGTGAGAGTCATTACAAGAGTAGCAGGAGGTGGAGATAATTGGAAGCAAAAAATTTGGAGCTAGAACCACTGATTAGTTTTTAGTTGTTATGTTATTTTCTTTAATTTGGTTCTCTCTATACTTAAAAAGACTTTTTCATTTTTAATGAAACAATTGTCTTCAAAGCTTTCTATTTAAAAGAATTTTCTTTCATTTTCTTTCTATTTAAAAGTGATAGTAGTTGTAAATCATTCATTGAATATTTGACAAAGGTAGTTGCCACCTTTTAAAACAAGCAAAGAATCAACATAAAATACTATTATGACTAGTTTAAATGTTATTACATTTTATCACCTCTATGGGCATAAGAATATAGAGTTAGGTGACAAATATGTTAACTAGCAGATATTTGGTGACTTCGCTAGGGATTGAATTCAAAATATTTGCATTATGAGTTGCTTTGTAATTGATAGTTATGGTTCTTCAAAAGTGTAACGCTTTGGTTCTTCATCCTAACATAGACTAGTTGGTTGGTGATCAAGAAGATAAAGTTACTAGTCTTCAACTGCTCACTTGGAAACAAAGAAGAACTAACCTCTAATATCATAGGGTTAATGAGGTGCTAGAGGAAGAAGAACTTGGTGAAATCATTAGAGAAAATTCCATGCATTTTTAGAATTCTCAAGAAAAAAAAATTGTAGAGAATGTTGTACCTATAGTAATTAGAGTTAGAGCTCCTAAAATTTAGAGAAATTAGTTGAACAATAGACAAAATATTCCATGAAACAATTAGTAAGTGAAATTTGGCGACTCTGTAATTTATTATTGTTTGTTCACCTTTGGCTTCTAAAAGATATACAAGGGGGGATAAAAAGAAAGGGATTGTGGATGAAGATTTTGAGTTATTAGAAGCAGTTGATTTCTCATCCTTCCCACCTTACAAAAAGGTTAAGTCTATTAGTATACCATCATCTCCTCCCTCTAACCCAGTGTTTTTGGGGTTCCTAATATATCTTGTCAGGATCTTGTTTTGCACAGCACTGTTCTTCCCCTACAAATCAATTTTCCTATCCACAACCTTTTTAGAATGGCCCAACCTATCCCTTGGGGAGCTATGATAGGCCCTCTTATCTTTGGAGTTGTTGGTCAACTTCATGTTTTTCCAAAGGTTTCAAGGAAAATAATAACAAAATTCAGTAGAGATGGGAAGGTTTCTCTTAATGAACACATGCAAGCTTTCTTTGTTGCTTATTCTATTCTTGTGGTACAACATGAGGATGTTGCTATGAGACTCTTTGTGGAATCCTTAACTATTTTTGTTGTGGATTGGTTCTACTCCCTTCCAAATGGCTCCATTCCTAATTGGGATACCCTGATAACAAGGTTTGAAAATAGATTTAAGACTGCTGAAAATGATCAAGTTTTGGTTGCTCAATTGGGCTCTACGAAAAAGGAGGTTTGTGAACCAATGAGAGAATTTGAAGCTAGGTTTAATAAATTGTATAATAGGACTGTTGCAAATACGATACGAGGTCCTCATCTATTGAAATAAATATTCATTAATACCCTACCAACAGATGTAAGTTTCACTATCAAAAGGGAAGGTGCAGCTATTGTAGAAATTTCTCAAGAGAGGGCCATATCTATAGAAGATAATTTGATTGTTGCTGGAAAATGGAAGAAAGAATTGTAGACTGGTAAACGATCACTCGTAAACTCTACTGATCCAGTTATTCAAAGATTGGCCAATGATATAATTACTCTAAAGAGATAGATTCCAAAGGATCCTTCACAAACACCCTATCAAGATATTTCTAGGAAAGATTATAATTCTCAAGGAGCTCCCAATAAGACATTGTCATTCACTGGTGCTAACCAAAGATTGGAAATCAAAGTTTCTCCCTCTTCCAACAAAGGTAATCATTGAAATTTTCATTTAAATTCATGTCATGATGGAGCTACCTTCCCAAAGATGATTAGATTCATGAAAATGCTCTCAACAAATGAACATGTTGAAGAATCACATATGGAGGAACCTAGCCAATCTCATGATGTTGGCATGTATCTCTTTGAGTTTGTACCAGATACAGAGGCAAGAGAGGATGTGTATATTAAAATATATGATCCTAATTATGTTGTACTCACCAAATTGTAGCAAGCTAAAGGAGAGAAAAGTGGTTCATCCTCAGCTCCAAAATATATTTTGAAAAGGAAGAAGAGACAAGAACAAGTTGCTCCCAAGAGTGTGCAAACTGAGGTACCATCTACTTCCTCCTCTATTTTTCTTTCTCTTGGTTCACTTGATATATATTGAGTCATGCAAAAATACAAAAATTCATATTTCACAAGTTGAATACCTAAGGCTCAACCTGCAAAACTAGATAGGCTAGTTAAGTATGTCAAACAAGAGCCTCCACCATCCCAATGTCATGCTCAAGTATCCTGTGGAAGTAAAACTCCCATAGAAGATCAAATTTTCTCAAATTCTTTAGATAAAAATTCAAGTTCATAGAATCCTTTTGCAAAACCAGAACCTTTTTATGTGTCATTATACATTGTTGGTTTCAAGCTAAGTAACTGTATCGTGGATTCTGAAGCTTCTGAAAATGTTATTCCTACCCAAATAGCCAAAGCCCTAGGTTTATCTTTTACCTCATCTCAAGGTAAATGTTATTCCATGGATAGTTCCCTAGTTCCTATCATCGAAGATCAAGGATGCTTAGGTGGCCCTAGCTGCATTTCCTAAAAGAAGATTAAAATTAACCATATTGGTTGTTGATATACCGGCTAGCTATGGGATGCTTTTGAGTAGGATTTTTTGTAAAGATTTGGGCAGGGAAATAAAAATGGACTAGTCACATGCTTTAATACCAATGGATGGGAAAAAGATGCGCCTGAACCCCAGGCCTAAATCTAAGTTCATAGTATTGAAGTCGAAAGATCCAAGAGTAGATATTCTATTTGTAGAAGTTGGGCCAAGTACCTACATGTCCTCCTCTACTCAAGAAGAATGTTTAGATCAAATTAGTCTTGATCTAGTTAATGAATTGTGTGCACTATAATTTGATGGAAGTTGTGCTAATGCTAGGTCAGGTGCAGGGGTAGTTCTAGTTTCACTAGATGGTTATAAGTTTCCTTTTGCTTTCAAACTAGAATTTTCTAATGCCAATAACATAGAAAAGTATGATGCCCTATTAATTGGCCTAAATGTAGCAAAGGAAAAAGGTATTAAGCAATTGAGAGTAGTGAGAGATGAAAAATTGGTTGTGAAACAAGTTAGGAAGGTTTATACTATGAAAAATGGTTGGTTCAAGCACTACAGAAATAGCATATGAGATTGTATTGAATATTTTAATGCCTTTTCTATAGAATCTAGTTCAAGAGATCAAAATACTAGAGCTGACTCTCTTGTAGTCTCAGCTTCCCTACTTTTACCACATCCTGATTTCAAAGATGAAACCTATCAGATTGCGATTGTATATCAGCCTAGTGTTCCTGATAATGTGAATCATTGGCAAGTGTTTAATAATGATTGATAGATTATAGAGTTTTTAGAAAAGGCTGAATATTTTTCTCACTCACATTTATTTTGAAGGTAGTGATGATAAAAGTAATGATATCTTGGAAGGTGACATTACTACCTCTGATGGAAAGGAAATAGAAGTCATTCAATTGAAAGGTAATAAGATTCTTAAGGGTTTAGTTTATCTTGAGAATTTATTCAACAAACATGATCAATATTTGAAGCAAAAAAGCAAATTTTTTGTTGAATCATCTCCTAAGTATGATCGGGTAAATATTGGCATAGAAGATGATCCTAAAATTGTTTGCATTAGAAAGTTTTGGTATCCAAAGGAGAGAGAAAGAATAATCTCTTTATTAACACATTAAAGAGATGTCTTTGCATGGTTTTATGCTGATTTGAAGAGATTTAGAAATGAAGAATTTCAACACAAAATCCCATTAAAACCTAGTGCTTCACCTTACAAGTAGAAATAGTGAAATTATAATCCTAAGGTAGCTGAAGCAATTTTTAATGAGATAGATAAAATTTTGAAAGCAAAAATTATCTAGCCTATCCATCATTCTACATGGGTAGCTAATATAGTTCATTTTAGGAAGAAAAATGGAGAAATAATAATTTGTGTTGACTTCAGGAACTTAAATCAAGATTCTCCAAAAGATAACTACCCATTTCCCATTATGGACCATATATTTTAGACAGTTGTTGGTTCTAAAATGATGTCTATGCTTGATGGATTCTCGGGATATAATTAGGTTGAAGTAGCTCCATAGGATCAACATAAAACAACATTCACTACCCCCATTGGTGTCTTTGCTTATAATAGAATGCCATTTGGTCTTATAAATTTGGGGGATACTTTTCAAAGGGCCATGAACTTGTCCTTTGGTTATTTAAAAAATAAAATCATTGTGATTTATTTAGATGACTTAACATTTTTCTCAAAAAAGAGTGTTGATCATTTGCATGACCTTGAGGTAGTATTGCAGCATTATAGGGAAGAAGGAATATCTTTAAATCCTAAGAAGTTCATCTTTGTTGTAACTGAAGGGAAACTCTTAGGTCATATTGTTTCAAAGGACAGGATTAAGATAGAGAGTGAAATCTATCATGTAACTAAGTTTTCCTACAAATAAAGATGACACCAGGTCTTTCTTTGGCCAAGTGAATTTTCTAAGAAGGTTCATACATAATTTTGCTAAGTTGACAAAATATATCTCAAACATGATGAAGAATCATCTCGTGTTCAAGTGGAGTGCTCAAGGGTAAGAATATTTTCAAGAAATAAAGACATCTATTGCAAGTGCACTAAACATGGTGAATCCAAACTTTACAAAAGATCTTATCATATACAATTATGCATCAGAACATACTCTATCAGCCATTCTATTGTAGAAAAATGAGGAAGGTATTGAAGCTTCCATTTCTTTTATGATACTCCTCTTAAGAAGTATGAACTTAAGTACTCCCCATTGGAAAAACTTTAGATTTTATATCTTACATTCTCATACAACTATTTTTGTTCCTCATATCATCGTGAAGAGTATCCTCACCCAGCAGGAGATTGGATGTAATAAAAGGGGGTCCTAGATAGTGAAGGTGCAATAATATGATGCAGACATTAAACCCACTAACCTAGTTAGGGGAAAGGGTTTAGCGAAAATGATTGCAAAAAGTAAACCCGCTGAAGAGGAACATCTACCTTTAGTTCTTTTCACCAGCACAACAGATGAATGGTTTTTTGATGTTTCTTATTTCTTAACCTATGGTGATTGCCCTCCACATTTTTCATCCAAAGAAAAAAGGAATTTAAAGCTTAAACCTAATAAATATGTCCTCTTGGAAGGAAATCTATATAAGAAGGGTGTGGATGGTACTTTTTTGAGATGTGTTGATAAGGAGCAATAGAAGAGGTTATTGAAAGTTTTTCATAATGAAGCATGTGGTGGTCACTTCTTAGCTTCTATAATAGCTTTCAAATTTTCACATCGAAGATTTATTCACCAAGAATGTTCAAGGATTCCTAAAAATGGGTGTCAAAGTGTGAAAAGTGTTCAATGTTTACCAGTATACCTCATCTTGCAGCTCTACCTTTGAAGCTACTAGTAATAGATGAACCCTTCCAACAATGGGGCCTAAATTTTATTGGCTTGAATAATCCCATTTCTAGTGTTGGAAACACACACATCTTAACCACTACAGATTACTTTACCAAATGGGTGGAGGCTATTCCACTAAAGCATACTTCTTCAAAGGTAGTATGTAGCTTCTTGAAGGAAAATATTTTTGTGAGATTTGGTGTTCCCAAAAATATTGTTGTTGATAATGCCCATTCTTTTTCATTTGTTGAGATTATACTTTCTATTATGATTATGGTATTCACCTAGCACATTCATCTAATTATTATCCAAAAGGAAATGGACAAGTTGAGTCTAGTAATTAAAATTTGATTTCTATCATCAAAAATCTAGTGGATGAAAATCAAAGGGGATGGAATAAGAAGTTGTATGATGCTTTGTGGGCTGATCAGGTAACATGTAAAAGATCTATTCCTATTTCCCCCTTTCAACTAGTTTATGGCATTGATAGCTGATCCGGTGGACATTTTTCAGTGAAAATTGAAGTGTCTCATTTTTCTCCAAAATCTGCACCATCAGAAAGAGCTCAGTGTTCTGGTTCCAACGCAACTCGAACGGAGCAAAAAGGAGTCCGTTTGCACGAGTTATGGCCAGTCAAACCTTTGGTCAAACTGGAATCAGGGGCATCCAGGAAGCGAAAAAAATGATGTCGTCAAAAGTTTTCGAAGTCGGCATCATCGGAAAGATCTCGTCGCAAGCTTTCCAACGCAACTCGTTTCGTCGAAATCCGACATCGGACGCGAGAGTTATCGGCGGTCAAACCTCAGTCAACTTAGAGGGTACTGATGATGACGTCATTATGCTGACGTGGCAGTCCGTACTGTACGGACACACATGGGCGAATTCTGGCTCGACACGTGGCAGTTGATGCAGATTGTACGGACCTATCGGCGGCCGACACGTGGCATCCGTACATCCAGTCAGCAGAGACGTGGCAGTCCAGTCAGCGTACGAATATCCTCGTCAGCGTTGATGTGGCAGTTTGGATGGCGAATGATCTCCTCACACGTGGCATCTGAGTCATCAGACACGTCAGCTCCATGTCGGCAACCAGTGGCAGACACGTCAGCGTTTTCGTCGGCAGCTTCAGCAAATCAGAACCCGCCACGTGGCACCCTCCTGGTGCGGCACGTGGCCTTCTACTCTGTCGTCGGCGGTCGTTTTGTTTGTTAGCAAAATTTTGTTTTGAGTGCCCGCAAGGGGCTCGAACCCTCGACCGTTCGCATGCGAAATTTCCGGCTGACCACTCCGCCAAAGATTTGGCCGTTAATTATATTTGGTGGGCTTTGCGTTTTGTTAAGTATCGGCCTAAGATTGGCTATAAAAAGCCAGCGGCCGGGGTTGAACCCCCGACCGCCGGCCAAGTAAAATACATAGCCACCGATAAGCCACGCGACGGCTTACATATATAATTAGCATCGGTTATTTTTGTCCAATGTTTTTAAACCGATAGCTATAAAATATGAACAAACTCCCTAACTTTATAAAAATCAAACAAACTATAATCTTTTTTAAGGATTTAATCAAAACCTCCCAAACGGCAAAAGCCCGAGAATGATCAATGAAAGGGGCTAAAATAAATATTAAGGGAGATTTTCAAGATTTGAAATATGTTAAAAGGGAGGAGGTTGAAATTTGTAATGCAAAATTGGGAGATTTTTGAAGATCCTTATGTATTTGGAGAGATAAGGGAAATATTCTCAAATCAATTGGTTAAAGGCCAATTTGAGAAAATTATTTGTATAAAAAGGGGGCTTGAAGTGAGGATTGTATGCAAGTTTTTTTACAGGTGATGAAGTCCTGATGCTGTGGAGATTATCGAAAGAGAGGTGTTGGAGATTTTCTGAGCCATTGTTGTATGTCGGAGCCCTGTTATGCTGCCGAACTGATGGTCTTGGTGCATCATTGTAATCGATTTTGGAGTTAATCGGATCGGTCTCTCTATTGGAGTGGACCCGGAGACGTAGTCACATTCTGTGACGAACTCCGTTATCAAGCGTTGTTTGCACTTCTCTTCTTCTCTCTCTTTCTGTTTCTCATTTCCTTCATTTCTGTTATAATCACCTTGTTAATTCTTTTCATTCTGTTATTTCCTTAAGTTAATTTCGATCTAATTAACTTGAAATAATCATTGTAAAGCATTGTAAAAGTTTAAGCATTTAAACTGTAATTTAGTCTAGATCCTACACAGATCAAGTTGGTATCAGAGCTTTAGGGTGACTTTTATTGCAGTAGTTTTTCTTTTTGAATGCTAACGAGATCCAGGATTCAGAAGGGTGAAGGCAAGCTCGAAGACTTTGATCCTGAGATCGGGAAGCGTAGAACATTTCCGAAGATGTCAGTTTCTGGAATGGAGGTTCCTGAAGAAATCAGTGAGCAGGAGTTTCGAAAAGCATTCCTTGAGATGAAGGCAAAGGTGGACATTCTTTTTCAGGAGAGACAAGAACGGAAGGAACGTGAAGAAGGTTCGTCGAAGCAAGAAGATCGCAAAGACATGAAAGGGAAACATCATGAAGATGGTGGCAAGAAACCAGATCATCCCTTTTCTTCTTCTCCTCCCTCTTCTCCTTCTCCTTCTTCTCCATCTTCTCCTCGTTCTATTTCTTCTAATCCTTTCAAGAGTGGATATAAACCTAAGATAAAACTGGATGTAAAATTTGATTTGCCTAAATATTGTGGAGAACTTAATGCTGAAAAATTGGATGACTGGATACAACAAATAGAGGTCTACTGTAGAGTCCAGAACTTAGTAGATGATGTTGATAGGATCCAATTAGCTACTCTTCGTTTAGGAGGTACAGCCTTAACCTGGTGGGAGAGTAAGTCTAAGGCAGAAGTTTCACAATATGGTAGAGTCAGTTTAACTTGGGCAGAATTTATTAATGCACTTAAGAAGCAGTTTTATCCCTTAGGACATATGCAGCAGTTAATAATGGACTGGCAAATGTTTAGGCAAGGGAAAGGTCAAACTGTCCAAGAGTACACCCATGAGTTCAGAAAAAGGGCTATTGCTTTGAATGTTCCTTTGTACACCCAAGACACGTTGTTGAAATACATAGGAGGTTTGCATTCCTACCTTAGGCATTCTATCCTGGTTTTGAACCCTTGTAACTTAGATGAAGTGTCTGTTCAGGCAACACACTTAGAGTCAAGGGGTAAAGGATCTTTCATTGACAAGTTTGATAATGATGTAAAAAAATCTTCTAAGAATGTAGATACAGGGAAAGGAAAGAAGGCAGCTACAGCCAAGAAG
>VDFB02086850.1:0-11001 GCA_007258455.2 Sequoia sempervirens | reverse complement strand
AAAAAAATACATTTGTTTAATATATATTGAAAACACATTTTAATTATTATAACAATAAAAAGAAATACATTTATTTATTGAAAATTGTATTAACAAGCACAGGTCTATACATTGTTATTAAAAGTCTATCTAATGCGTTGAAGACACGAAACTCAAGTCGCGTACGGGCAGAAGGTCGCGTCCAAGGGAGGAATGATCACCTCTGTTCAACACCTTAAATAGGGTTAGCGTGGGTTGTGGGAGTGAGAAGGAGACAAGAGCAGGTTGCAGAGGATTGTTGATTCAGGTGAGTTAGTCTCACTTAGCCTTGATGATTGATTTCCATAAATTAAGAATAAATTGTATTGTGTAGCGCCATCTCTTAAATCTCTAGTTTATTTGGCAATACACCTTTGAATTCTGTATACTGCCATTGATAGGCATGAAAGCTGGAAATAGACTTTGATCATAGGTATTAGACCCCACAATTGGGGCGGCTGTATAATGTTTATAATTTACGGTATGAATCTTTCATGAAATGGGCCCAGTTAATAATGGAATGGCTGTATAATATGGGCGATATCTGCATTATTTAACTTAAGCAAATATTGATATTCTAAATTGTAGGAATCTACTCCATAGTTCAGAACTTCAGGGCATATGATGGATAGATGTGACTGTGTAATTACTCCACATGTAGCTGTATACATTTCTTATTTTATAACTGCAGCCCATAATAATTGGGATGGATGGATGACTGTGTAATTACTCTTATTACTGTAGGCTGTATACATTTCCTTACTTTATAATCTGTGAAGAAATTATAATACTCTGTCTGTAAATTCAACGATTCTTTAATAAGCTGTGTGGATTAGGCATGTCGTCCTACCAAGAGAGGTAAACCATGGGTTAAGTAGATTTCCTAAAAACCCCACTTTCAGCCCCTGTGAAACGCCAGAATAAAGGACCTTAGCCTTGTAACAGAAGCTGTGTCCCACCTAGGCTTCAGCCCCTTAGGCCCTGGACAAAAACAAAGGGATTGGGCGATTAGGAGGTAGTAGGCCTTAGGCTACTTAATTGTCTGCATGATTTTCTCTCCCTTGATAAGATGCATAGCCCTCCCTGTACTTCGTTATTGCATTATGTTTACTCTTGATTTGTGGACAGTTGATCTTAATGCTAACATTTAGGATTATGGACTTGAATCTAAATGATGTTGCAGGTGATATTTTGAGAATTGACAGTTACAAGGAACTCCAAGGGTGGGAGTAGAATCCATTAAACCCTTGTTAGTCAGCAGTTTTAGAAGTAGCCAGGTAAGGGTCTCTCACAGTGGTATCAGAGCCTCTTTCCTGCCATCTCGTGGGAAACTATGAAAACCTACCACTGAAGAGGCTCTAGGAACAACAACCTTGGGAACGACCTTATGGGTGACCCCTTAAGGGACGAACTTAGAACCTTTATGGAGAATAGTGAGAAGAAAACCCAAGCCTTAATGGAGCAAAATGAAAAAACCAGGCAAGCCTTACTTGAAGCTCTCCAAAACTTGAGTAGCTGTAATAACAAAGAAGCCAACTCTAACCTTTCCGAAAACAATTTGTTCACACCCTCACGGGACATGAGCTCTATACCCACCCGATCACTCTTCTTGCAAAATGAAGAAGACCATAGCAATAAGGTTCCCATAGTGGATGTTGATGAGATTGTGGAAGCCTACTATAGATTAGAACCTAAAAGAAGGGAGCTTGTACCTTTTAAAGACTATTGTGAGGCCAAACAAAGAGCCCTCCCTAGAAAAGAGGGAAGGGACCCAACTGATAAAGAACTTAAAAATAGGGTAAGCAAATTAACCCTCCCCAACTTTGATGGAGAAAGCAAGACCACCACCCGATCATGGGTTCAAAAACTAGATACCTATCTATCCTTGAGCCCGATGATCAAAGCAAATGCAATCAAATTTGTTGTGTTACATCTGACTGGAATGGCCCATGATTGGTGGCACCAAGGTCTCATAACCCAAGGGCATCAACAAGTCAAGACCTATGATGACTTTACTCAAAGACTGATAAAAAGATTTGACCAAAGGCACCTAGAATGGTATTTTAGGGAACTCACTCAATTAAGGCAGCAAGGGACTATAGAAAACTATGCCAATGAGTTTCAAAAGCTAGCAGTCATGATACCCGAAATTTCCCAAGAAAGACTCACATCATAGAAGGACTAAGGGGATTGGTTAGAAACATGGTGAGTGCTTTTGAACCCACTCGACTAGATGAAGCCATACAAAAGGCAATGAAATATGAAGATAATTGGTCTAGAGATCAGCCCAAGAAGTCCACCTCATCCTCTAAACCCCCTCGTAGAGAAGGAAATGATAAAAGAGAAGAAACATCTAGAACTTGCCAGTGGTGCAAGGGAAGAAGGGAGAAAGATCACTGGTGTAAGAAAATGGAAGAGTTGAAGAGAAATGGACGATGCTTTAAATGCCAAGAGAAATGGGGGCAAGGTCACAGGTGTGGTAGCCAAGCCCACCAACTGGAAGCATACTCGAATGAGGAGTACCCCAACAAGAAGGCTAGAATTGTGGAAGAAAGTGAAGTAATGATAGCTACCATCTCCCAAGCCTCTAAACATAATCCATTCCGCATCAAAGGTGCAATCTTGGGACAAAGGGTCATCACCTTGGTAGATAGTGGGGCCTCTCATAACTTCATCGACCAAAGGATAGTAAAACAAAGAAAGCTACAAACCAGGAAATTTGAAGGTTTTGAGGCAGCAACAGCTATAGGTGCTAGGGTACAATGTACAACAATAGTACCCCAATTGAATGTTTTCCCAGGGGATCACCTCATCACAAAAGACTTCTATGTAGTTCCTCTAGATGCCGACATTATATTGGGAACCCCATGGGTCTACTCCTTAGGTTGTTTTATGTTTGATCTTCCAAACCAAATCATCCGCTTCCAACACTAGGGGAAAGAAGTCACGCTAAAGGGTCTACCCGATGGATCTCCAAAGGTAGTCTCATGTAAAAGAATGGAAGGGATTTTTGGGCACAGGCAAGGAGAATGGGCCGCCCAGTGTATGATACTCGACAAGAGCACCACACAAGGGAAAACCATCCACGTTGAAATCCGACCTATCATCAAAAAGTATGGGCGGGTGTTCGAAGAGATTCCACCAGAGTTACCACCAAAAAGGGGGTTTGAACATACTATAGAATTGGAAGAAGGGGAAAAACCAGTTATAACCACTCCTTACCGTCACCCCCATAGGTACAAAGAGGAGATAGAGAAAACCATTAAAGAATTACTAGAAATGGGACATATACAACCCAGCTCTAGCCCGTTCGCATCTTCAGTAGTCCTTGTCAAGAAGAAAGATGGCACGTTCAGGATGTGCATAGATTATCGAGCTCTAAACAAAAAAACCATAAAAAATCGCTACCCCATTCCCTGAATTGATGAACTCATTGATGAACTCCACGAGGCAAGGTATTTCTCCAAAATTGATCTTCGGTCGGGATATCATCAAATAAGAATGAGGAAAGAAGATGTGCCAAGAACAGCCTTCCGATGCCACTACGGGCATTTTGAGTTCCTAGTCATGCCTTTTGGGCTCACAAATGCCCCAACCACTTTCCAATCATGCATGAACCACACCTTCCACAAGTAGCTCAGAAAATTCCTCCTAATATTCTTTGCTGACATACTCATATACAGTAGAACGTGGGAAAAACACCTTCAGCACATCGAGGAGACCTCCAAATTTTAGAGCAAGAATCATTATACGCCAAGGCATCAAAATGTGAATTCAGCTTGGAAGAGATATTGTATCTAGGCCATAAAATCAATGCCCAAGGGGTAAGTGTGGATGAAGAGAAAAATTGTCAGCCATCAAACGAGTGGCCTAAACCCAAACTTCCCACCACCATGCGCCTGGTTGGATTTCATGTAGCACATGCAGCTTTGTAAGGGGCCCTCCGGCACAGCCCCTACTGACCTTAACAATGGTAAAGTTGTTTCTACGGGAAACGAAGTAACCCAAACGTTTGAGAAACTAAAAGATGCCATGTGCTCCTGCCTAGTTTTGGCCATCCCCGACTTCACCTTACCCTTTGAATTGCAATGTGATGCTTTGGGAGAGGGGATTGGTGCAGTTCTAATGCAAAATAAGCACCCTATAGCATATGAAAGTCGCAAGCTTACTCGAGCGAAAAGACACTACCCTATTTACGATAAGGAAATGTTGGCATGTTTTAGCCGCTGTTTGCCCCACCGTGGAAGTTCAAAACCCATTCCGGCATAAAATTTTATGTACTTTGGCGTACCGTATGGACTTAAAATCGATCAGCCGCAAAGAAAATGGCAGAGCCCTGATACAAAGCCTTTATAACCCTTATCGAAAGTATGCGAGTTTCAATCGTAATCACCGTGGTGAAAGTGATGGCCTCTGGCAGCCATGCTTTGAATAATTATAAACCAGAGGAATGCAGCGAATCGGGCGGCGACATCATCTCCAATATGCCAAAGATCTCGCTTAACGAAACTTTGGGGACATTTCCTCAACAACCGAAGAATACAAGCGTAACAAAGAACTTTCAATCTCATATAAAGCTGAAGAATCTGATTCCTGAAAATCTGTTAACCCAAAGATTAAAGTTTTGTGCAAGATCCTTAAGGAGTATCATGATAACCCTCTAGCAGGGCACCAAGGGTACTACAAGACATATAAGGAAGTGAGGGAGAAGTACTCCTGGAAAGGTCTTTAAAATGGTGTATTGAGATATGTGCAAGAATGCATGCTTTGCCAGAGAAACAAGATAGAACAAAACCACCCAGCTGGACTTTTGCAACCCTTACCCATTCCCAATCAAAAGTGGGAGAGCATTTCGATGGACTTTATTACAGGGTTGCCCAAAACTCAAGCGAAAGATTGTATATATGTGGTGGTCGATAGGCTCACCAAATATGCTCACTTTTTCGCCATATCCACAGATTATAAGGCACCACAGGTGGCGGACTTATTTTTCAAAGAGATCTTTAAGCTACATGGTCTCCTAAGAAACATCGTCAGTGATCGGGATAGCCGGTTCTTGAGCCAATTCTGGCAAGAACTCTTTGGATTGTCAGGGACTACTCTTACACCAAGTACCAGTTATCACCCCCAAACGGATGGTCAAACCGAGATTGTCAATAAATGGATAGAAGGCTACTTGAGGAATTATGTCACCGGGCAACAAAACGCATGGGTCAAATGGCTACATATGGGAGAATATTGTTACAACACAACACATCACATGTCCATTAGAATGAGTCCCTTCAAAGCATTGTACGGATATGAACCCACCGCTTTTGGAAGCTTGATTACTCAAGAAAGCCAGGTACCCTAGGCTAAGAATTTCGTGCAAGAAAGCATGGACATCCTAAACACCTTGAAAGACAATTTACATCAGGCCCAGAACTAGCAAAAGTTGTACGTAGATCGAAATCGTGTTGAAAGAACTTTTGAAGTAGGAGATCTAGTTTTTCTTTGATTACAGCCATACAAGCAATCCTCCCTCAAGTCTAAGGGAACAGAGAAGCTAAAACCCTGGTTCTACGGACCTTACAAGATCACACAAAGGATTGGGGAAGTGGCCTACGAGCTTGAGCTACCAAAAGGCAGCCGCATACATAATGTCTTCCATGTATCCCGATTAAAGAAGGTTTTGGGCTAACAGGTGGCCCCTTGCACGAAACTGCCCCCAATAGACGACGAAGGGAAGTTGGTTCTAGAGCCCAAGGCGGTCCTCAATATGAGGGAGAAAAGGTTAAGGAATAAGACTATTCCAGAGTTCTTGATCAAGTGCAAGAACCTTCCTGAAGATGATGCTACATGGGAGGGTGAGGAAATATTCAACCACCCGAACCTCAAGTTGCTTGTGATGAGCCCAACTGGCTCCTCTTCAAACCTCTGTTGTTTTAATTATCTTTTTGTGTTCTTTTGAGTTTTTTAAGAAAGTTTATAGAGAGAAATAGAAGGGGTGCAACATATAATTGCTCATAGAACTCAAATCTGAGCTTATATTTACCAAATGGAAGTGCAGAAGGTATTAAATAATTGAAACAAAGAGATTACAAATTTCAAACATACCCGAAATGCTCCAGATTATTTTAATAAGAAAGTAGTCCAGTTTGCCCGCCAAGAATGATGAAAACTAACAATTTCAAACGTAGAATCCAACTGAATGCAATCTCCAGCCTGAAAACTGAAGCAAATGAAAGGTACAAGCTAGACGCCAATGAAGAAGATGAGAAACCCTCAATAAAGAAGGCGTTTCTCCTAGAAAACTCCAAACGCCCTTAATTTAAGAGCCACGCCCTTCAAGAAGAAACCACGCCATCTGTAAGGAAAGAATAGCCATAACAGGAATGATCACCAGATGAAGATAGGCGCCTGTCTCACAAACCCTTCTGTATTTTTATTGAAGAACTCCACTGAATATGTAATAAAAATCATTAATCAGGAAACTTTGAATTGGGAAGTCCTCACGCTGTAAATCATCTAACTGATTTTACAAATTTACAATCATGATCTCATGGAAGCAGCTTTGTTGTCTAGAGATAAACAAACTCTCAAACCCCTTTGTCTTAGAGAAGTATGTTCTCCTCGCTATAAATATATCAACAGTCAAAAAGTGATTTTGATTTTACCTTGGTTTGTGTATATAAGCTGCCATCCCGAAACGAGACGCACTTCTTTTAAGTCACTTCCAAAATATCTTTAAAATACATTTCCAAACTCCCCTCTCTACCAGTTTCTCACCAAATACACAATTTCACCCAGTTAATTCTAATTAATCACTTCATGAAAATATTTCACCAAAGTGTTTCTAATTTCACTTAAATAAATCTCCTATGACATTTATTATAAAACTGTTTAATTTATAATATTTTGTCAAATATATTAAAACACTTTAATCCACTGAAATATTCATAACTCGCTCAAAACCCCACATAATAAAGTGCCGTCAGAAGCTGTCAATCACTGAACTGCCAAGGCTTGTTGTGAGACAATCACTGAAGTGAAAGGATGAGAACGACAAAACCCATCAAATAATGCCATTGACCCTCTAACCCAACTTGTTATTCCCATTTAGAAGCCTATGGCCAGGGCTAAATCAAACAACAAATTATTTATCATGCCGGGATACCATACTGCTCTGGCGCGGACAAGCAATCACAGGGAGGGGACTGTTATAAACCCCGGCGAAAAACAGAAGATCACATTTAATATTAGAATAATAATAAAAAAAAATATATACATTCAATTATTATAATAACAAAAAATTACATTTGTTTAATATATATTGAAAACACATTTTAATTATTATAACAATAAAAAGTACATTTATTTATTGAAAATTGTATTAACAAGCACGGGTCTATACATTATTATTAAAAGTCTATCGAATGCGTTGAAAACCCGAAACTCAAGTCGCGTCTGGGCAGAAGGTCGCGTCCAAGGGAGGAATGATCACCTCCATTCAGCACCTTAAATAAGCTCAGCGTGGGTTGTGGGAGTGAGAAGGAGACAAGAGCAGGGTGCGGAGGATTGTTGATTCATGTGAGTTAGTCTCACTTAGCCTTGATGATTGATTTCCATAAATTAAGAATAAATTGTATTGTGTAGCGCCATCTCTTAAATCTCTAGTTTATTTGGCAATACACCTTTGAATTTTGTATACTGCCATTGATAGGCACGAAAACTGGAAATAGACTTTGATCATAGGTATTAGACCCCACAATTGGGGCGGCTGTATAATGTTTATAATTTACGGTATGAATCTTTCATGAAATGGGCCCAGTTAATAATGGAATTGCTGTATAATATGGGCGATATCTGCATTATTTAACTTAAGCAAATATTGATATTCTAAATTGTAGGAATCTACTCCATAGTTCAGGGCATATGATGGATAGATGTGACTGTGTAATTACTCTTATTACTGCAGGCTGTATACATTTCCTTATTTTATAATCTGTGAAGAAATTATAATACTGATGGATAGATGTGACTGTGTAATTACTCTTATTACTGTAGGCTGTATACATTTCCTTACTTTATAATCTGTGAAGAAATTATAATACTCTGTCTGTAAAATCAATGATTCTTTAATAAGCTGTGTGGATTAGGCATGTCGTCCTACCAAGAGAGGTAAACCATGAGTTAAGTAGATTGCCTAAAAACCCCACCTTCAGCCCCTTAGGCCCAGACAAGGGATTGGGCCTTGCAGCCCCTTAGGCCCTTGACTCGGGATTGGGCTATAGAAGGTTGGGGGTCCCACCTAGGCTTCAGCCCCTTAGGCCCTGGACAAAAACAAAGGGATTGGGCGATTAGGAGGTAGTAGGCCTTAGGCTACTTAATTGTCTCCATGATTTTCTCTCCCTTGATAAGATGCATAGCCCTCCCTGTACTTCGTTACTGCATTATGTTTACTCTTGATTTGTGGACAGTTGATCTTAATGCTAACATGTAGGATTATGGACTTGAATCTAAATGATGTTGCAGGTGATATTTTGAGAATTGACAGTTACAAGGAACTCCAAGGGTGGGAGTAGAATCCACTAAACCCCTGTTAGTCAACAGTTTTAGAAGCAACCAGGTAAGGGTCTCTCACATTTTTTCAGAAGATTGCCCAAAAATGAAAATCTTGTGTACCTCCGACTCATGGAGAAAGCCCACGAATTTTTCTTTTTAGATCCTCCACAAAAAACTGACGAATTTCAGAAGCCTGAAAAAATTTTAAAATTCTTCCCACTTTTTGTCTCCTGCTCTGATACCATATTACAAGTGAGATGGTAGCATATTCGATAATATTTACATTAGAGATGAAATCTCTTTATTGTATACAAAGATCACAAAAAATGGCAAGTTTCTAAAAAGAAATTTAAGAAGATCGAAGAAATGGTCTTATCTAGAAGATTACAATATAATACAACATATTGAGCATTAATTAATTAATTACTAAATATTATTTTAATAGTAAGCTTATCCACTTCCCTTTCTTTCCCCTCAAGTGTATCATAGTAGATCTCGCCAAGCTGGAGTAGGTGATCTCTATTTGAGTGCATGTAATTGGTCTTCGTTACTATGAACGCCTCTGTGAGTGCATGAAAACCCTCAAGGGAAAGTCCTCCTTCAGTATTGTTTTGTATCCCTAGAATTCTCCAACAATACTTTGCCATCAACTGTCGAGCAACATCAAAGTGTTCTATGGCTGTAGTAATCATGCCTTCATTCACCTTCAAATGACTTTCTAAATGATGGGTCCCCTGAAACCTGTCATTCCCATCCAAATTTTCTAATTTGAAATAAACACTATGATAGGATGTTAAATGACCATCATTAACTGATTGAAAAGCATCATTATGTGTGCCATCAACAATGCACACATCCTCGTCAAATGTACTGTTGTTATGTACGTCATAGGATGGCTCAAATTAAATATTAGAGATTGCTGATTTGACATCCTCATTGCACATTTCCTGTTCCAGAGTAGATGCATGTACATGCAAAGAACTATCCTGGGACCCATCAATCTTACACAATTTTTCTATCTCGGGACTCAAAGCATCCGCTACTCGGTTTTCCTTTCCCTTAATATAACTGATCTCAAAATCATAGTCATATATCTACTCTAACCATCTTCTTTGTTGAGCATTGGGATGCGGTTGAGTGAATATATACTTAAGACCTCGATGGTCTGACCTTAATTTAGAAGGTTTTCCTAACAAATAATTCTGCGACATTTGCAATGCATGCACAATTGCTGCCAGCTCAAGATCATGAGGAGCATAATTCTTGTAATGGTCTACCCCTTTACCACAACAATTTTTTTCGATTTTCAAAACTTCAGGTAAGCAGGCATTTTGTCAAATGTTTTACTCATTCATGGATTTGAGTTTGTTAACACTATCTTGCTTGTGTTTTTGCATCACACATTCATTTAAAGAAATTTTCACCACAATTTAATACGAAGAGACATTTTACCAATTTCAGACTAATCTCATACATGGAACAATGCCACAAACAAGTAAACCACAAAGAGGGTTTATATAAATGCTTAACACCCAGACTTCTATATGACCAATGACCATATTCAGGAAATGGTGTTTATTTCCTTATTACAGATGCATATATGGCTAACTTAGAATTTGGCACATTGATTTATAAATATTCCCAAACTTGAGTATAGATTCCCGTCCTGGAAGATTCGTTGCAATTTGTGAAACTCTATTAATGAACATATGTCCTCGTCTGTTCCACGTTTGATAACCAAACAACTGCTATTCTTTAGAGGTAACGCCCTGGAATCTAGTCAGCCTGTGGAATTACGACTCTAGATATGTATATTTCCAGATCACCTTTGACACCCGAACTCATCATATATTTGCAAACCTTGTTGTTTATATTCCTTTATGAAATCCCATATGAGTTTCTCCAAGCGCCAAGGAATAATGAGACGGAATTACCTTGTGAAGACATCATCAACATGAACATATTTAGTCATTGGCTTTGTAAAGAACTATTATCACCGCTTTTTGATATTACTATTGCTACTTAATTCAATGTAGCGACTCCTTCATTTGCCACGACCCCACTACTCAAGCTGTGGAAAAGGCGTTGGAACTGTTATTCAAATGACGCAACACGTGATATCTTCAACATGAATTCTCCTTTAAAATTACCACGACTGCTTCCCAAGCTGACTTGGCATATACAATGTGTAGAATATTTTTGAGAGCCCGACAATTACTAGAGGGGTAGTATGAATTAATTGACTGACTGTTCATAAACCAGTTGTGCCATGCTCCTTCCAATAATGGTCCGAGTCTTCTGAAG
This sequence comes from Sequoia sempervirens, assembly GCA_007258455.2. NCBI lineage: Eukaryota > Viridiplantae > Streptophyta > Pinopsida > Cupressales > Cupressaceae > Sequoia > Sequoia sempervirens. Next base: position 135 of record VDFB02086850.1, on the reverse strand, counting down.
ATAAGCAACGACAAGGGTAATATATATATATATATATTACCCTTGTCGTATCGCCCAGGAAGATGCGACCACCTGAAATAATGATGGCTGCCAATAAATTAATTCTTCTTCTATATCTTCATAACCTTCACGTTG